>JAHHFK020005205.1:0-32090 GCA_024533555.2 Aedes koreicus
CCCACCTGATGGAAAATTTAGGTTCTAGTAATTTTTTTCGGACCAAAACCGGGTTTTCGAAAATCGACGATTTGAAACACCCTATTTAAGCGATTAGACGCTTATTTACGGAGATAAACGCATTTAAAGGTTTCCAGAGCCCACCTGATGGAAAATTTAGGTTCTAGTAATTTTTTTTGGACCAAAACCGGGTTTTCGAAAATCGACGATTTGAAACACCCTATTTAAGCGATTAGACGCTTATTTACGGAGATAAACGCATTTAAAGGTTTCCAGAGCCCACCTGATGGAAAATTTAGGTTCTAGTAATTTTTTTCGGACCAAAACCGGGTTTTCGAAAATCGACGATTTGAAACACCCTATTTAAGCGATTAGACGCTTATTTACGGAGATAAACGCATTTAAAGGTTTCCAGAGCCCACCTGATGGAAAATTTAGGTTCTAGTAATTTTTTTCGGACCAAAACCGGGTTTTCGAAAATCGACGATTTGAAACACCCTATTTAAGCGATTAGACGCTTATTTACGGAGATAAACGCATTTAAAGGTTTCCAGAGCCCACCTGATGGAAAATTTAGGTTCTAGTAATTTTTTTCGGACCAAAACCGGGTTTTCGAAAATCGACGATTTGAAACACCCTATTTAAGCGATTAGACGCTTATTTACGGAGATAAACGCATTTAAAGGTTTCCAGAGCCCACCTGATGGAAAATTTAGGTTCTAGTAATTTTTTTCGGACCAAAACCGGGTTTTCGAAAATCGACGATTTGAAACACCCTATTTAAGCGATTAGACGCTTATTTACGGAGATAAACGCATTTAAAGGTTTCCAGAGCCCACCTGATGGAAAATTTAGGTTCTAGTAATTTTTTTCGGACCAAAAACCGGGTTTTCGAAAATCGACGATTTGAAACACCCTATTTAAGCGATTAGACGCTTATTTACGGAGATAAACGCATTTAAAGGTTTCCAGAGCCCACCTGATGGAAAATTTAGGTTCTAGTAATTTTTTTCGGACCAAAACCGGGTTTTCGAAAATCGACGATTTGAAACACCCTATTTAAGCGATTAGACGCTTATTTACGGAGATAAACGCATTTAAAGGTTTCCAGAGCCCACCTGATGGAAAATTTAGGTTCTAGTAATTTTTTTGGACCAAAACCGGGTTTTCGAAAATCGACGATTTGAAACACCCTATTTAAGCGATTAGACGCTTATTTACGGAGATAAACGCATTTAAAGGTTTCCAGAGCCCACCTGATGGAAAATTTAGGTTCTAGTAATTTTTTTTGGACCAAAACCGGGTTTTCGAAAATCGACGATTTGAAACACCCTATTTAAGCGATTAGACGCTTATTTACGGAGATAAACGCATTTAAAGGTTTCCAGAGCCCACCTGATGGAAAATTTAGGTTCTAGTATTTTTTTTCGGACCAAAACCGGGTTTTCGAAAATCGACGATTTGAAACACCCTATTTAAGCGATTAGACGCTTATTTACGGAGATAAACGCATTTAAAGGTTTCCAGAGCCCACCTGATGGAAAATTTAGGTTCTAGTAATTTTTTTTGGACCAAAACCGGGTTTTCGAAAATCGACGATTTGAAACACCCTATTTAAGCGATTAGACGCTTATTTACGGAGATAAACGCATTTAAAGGTTTCCAGAGCCCACCTGATGGAAAATTTAGGTTCTAGTAATTTTTTTTGGACCAAAACCGGGTTTTCGAAAATCGACGATTTGAAACACCCTATTTAAGCGATTAGACGCTTATTTACGGAGATAAACGCATTTAAAGGTTTCCAGAGCCCACCTGATGGAAAATTTAGGTTCTAGTATTTTTTTTCGGACCAAAACCGGGTTTTCGAAAATCGACGATTTGAAACACCCTATTTAAGCGATTAGACGCTTATTTACGGAGATAAACGCATTTAAAGGTTTCCAGAGCCCACCTGATGGAAAATTTAGGTTCTAGTAATTTTTTTGGACCAAAACCGGGTTTTCGAAAATCGACGATTTGAAACACCCTATTTAAGCGATTAGACGCTTATTTACGGAGATAAACGCATTTAAAGGTTTCCAGAGCCCACCTGATGGAAAATTTAGGTTCTAGTAATTTTTTTCGGACCAAAACCGGGTTTTCGAAAATCGACGATTTGAAACACCCTATTTAAGCGATTAGACGCTTATTTACGGAGATAAACGCATTTAAAGGTTTCCAGAGCCCACCTGATGGAAAATTTAGGTTCTAGTAATTTTTTTCGGACCAAAACCGGGTTTTCGAAAATCGACGATTTGAAACACCCTATTTAAGCGATTAGACGCTTATTTACGGAGATAAACGCATTTAAAGGTTTCCAGAGCCCACCTGATGGAAAATTTAGGTTCTAGTAATTTTTTTCGGACCAAAACCGGGTTTTCGAAAATCGACGATTTGAAACACCCTATTTAAGCGATTAGACGCTTATTTACGGAGATAAACGCATTTAAAGGTTTCCAGAGCCCACCTGATGGAAAATTTAGGTTCTAGTAATTTTTTTCGGACCAAAACCGGGTTTTCGAAAATCGACGATTTGAAACACCCTATTTAAGCGATTAGACGCTTATTTACGGAGATAAACGCATTTAAAGGTTTCCAGAGCCCACCTGATGGAAAATTTAGGTTCTAGTAATTTTTTTCGGACCAAAACCGGGTTTTCGAAAATCGACGATTTGAAACACCCTATTTAAGCGATTAGACGCTTATTTACGGAGATAAACGCATTTAAAGGTTTCCAGAGCCCACCTGATGGAAAATTTAGGTTCTAGTAATTTTTTTCGGACCAAAACCGGGTTTTCGAAAATCGACGATTTGAAACACCCTATTTAAGCGATTAGACGCTTATTTACGGAGATAAACGCATTTAAAGGTTTCCAGAGCCCACCTGATGGAAAATTTAGGTTCTAGTAATTTTTTTCGGACCAAAACCGGGTTTTCGAAAATCGACGATTTGAAACACCCTATTTAAGCGATTAGACGCTTATTTACGGAGATAAACGCATTTAAAGGTTTCCAGAGCCCACCTGATGGAAAATTTAGGTTCTAGTAATTTTTTTCGGACCAAAACCGGGTTTTCGAAAATCGACGATTTGAAACACCCTATTTAAGCGATTAGACGCTTATTTACGGAGATAAACGCATTTAAAGGTTTCCAGAGCCCACCTGATGGAAAATTTAGGTTCTAGTAATTTTTTTCGGACCAAAACCGGGTTTTCGAAAATCGACGATTTGAAACACCCTATTTAAGCGATTAGACGCTTATTTACGGAGATAAACGCATTTAAAGGTTTCCAGAGCCCACCTGATGGAAAATTTAGGTTCTAGTAATTTTTTTCGGACCAAAACCGGGTTTTCGAAAATCGACGATTTGAAACACCCTATTTAAGCGATTAGACGCTTATTTACGGAGATAAACGCATTTAAAGGTTTCCAGAGCCCACCTGATGGAAAATTTAGGTTCTAGTAATTTTTTTCGGACCAAAACCGGGTTTTCGAAAATCGACGATTTGAAACACCCTATTTAAGCGATTAGACGCTTATTTACGGAGATAAACGCATTTAAAGGTTTCCAGAGCCCACCTGATGGAAAATTTAGGTTCTAGTAATTTTTTTCGGACCAAAACCGGGTTTTCGAAAATCGACGATTTGAAACACCCTATTTAAGCGATTAGACGCTTATTTACGGAGATAAACGCATTTAAAGGTTTCCAGAGCCCACCTGATGGAAAATTTAGGTTCTAGTAATTTTTTTCGGACCAAAACCGGGTTTTCGAAAATCGACGATTTGAAACACCCTATTTAAGCGATTAGACGCTTATTTACGGAGATAAACGCATTTAAAGGTTTCCAGAGCCCACCTGATGGAAAATTTAGGTTCTAGTAATTTTTTTCGGACCAAAACCGGGTTTTCGAAAATCGACGATTTGAAACACCCTATTTAAGCGATTAGACGCTTATTTACGGAGATAAACGCATTTAAAGGTTTCCAGAGCCCACCTGATGGAAAATTTAGGTTCTAGTAATTTTTTTCGGACCAAAACCGGGTTTTCGAAAATCGACGATTTGAAACACCCTATTTAAGCGATTAGACGCTTATTTACGGAGATAAACGCATTTAAAGGTTTCCAGAGCCCACCTGATGGAAAATTTAGGTTCTAGTAATTTTTTTTCGGACCAAAACCGGGTTTTCGAAAATCGACGATTTGAAACACCCTATTTAAGCGATTAGACGCTTATTTACGGAGATAAACGCATTTAAAGGTTTCCAGAGCCCACCTGATGGAAAATTTAGGTTCTAGTAATTTTTTTCGGACCAAAACCGGGTTTTCGAAAATCGACGATTTGAAACACCCTATTTAAGCGATTAGACGCTTATTTACGGAGATAAACGCATTTAAAGGTTTCCAGAGCCCACCTGATGGAAAATTTAGGTTCTAGTAATTTTTTTCGGACCAAAACCGGGTTTTCGAAAATCGACGATTTGAAACACCCTATTTAAGCGATTAGACGCTTATTTACGGAGATAAACGCATTTAAAGGTTTCCAGAGCCCACCTGATGGAAAATTTAGGTTCTAGTAATTTTTTTCGGACCAAAACCGGGTTTTCGAAAATCGACGATTTGAAACACCCTATTTAAGCGATTAGACGCTTATTTACGGAGATAAACGCATTTAAAGGTTTCCAGAGCCCACCTGATGGAAAATTTAGGTTCTAGTAATTTTTTTCGGACCAAAACCGGGTTTTCGAAAATCGACGATTTGAAACACCCTATTTAAGCGATTAGACGCTTATTTACGGAGATAAACGCATTTAAAGGTTTCCAGAGCCCACCTGATGGAAAATTTAGGTTCTAGTAATTTTTTTATTAGACGCTTATTTACGGAGATAAACGCATTTAAAGGTTTCCAGAGCCCACCTGATGGAAAATTTAGGTTCTAGTATTTTTTTTCGGACCAAAACCGGGTTTTCGAAAATCGACGATTTGAAACACCCTATTTAAGCGATTAGACGCTTATTTACGGAGATAAACGCATTTAAAGGTTTCCAGAGCCCACCTGATGGAAAATTTAGGTTCTAGTATTTTTTTTTGGACCAAAACCGGGTTTTCGAAAATCGACGATTTGAAACACCCTATTTAAGCGATTAGACGCTTATTTACGGAGATAAACGCATTTAAAGGTTTCCAGAGCCCACCTGATGGAAAATTTAGGTTCTAGTATTTTTTTTTGGACCAAAACCGGGTTTTCGAAAATCGACGATTTGAAACACCCTATTTAAGCGATTAGACGCTTATTTACGGAGATAAACGCATTTAAAGGTTTCCAGAGCCCACCTGATGGAAAATTTAGGTTCTAGTATTTTTTTTTGGACCAAAACCGGGTTTTCGAAAATCGACGATTTGAAACACCCTATTTAAGCGATTAGACGCTTATTTACGGAGATAAACGCATTTAAAGGTTTCCAGAGCCCACCTGATGGAAAATTTAGGTTCTAGTATTTTTTTGGACCAAAACCGGGTTTTCGAAAATCGACGATTTGAAACACCCTATTTAAGCGATTAGACGCTTATTTACGGAGATAAACGCATTTAAAGGTTTCCAGAGCCCACCTGATGGAAAATTTAGGTTCTAGTATTTTTTTTGGACCAAAACCGGGTTTTCGAAAATCGACGATTTGAAACACCCTATTTAAGCGATTAGACGCTTATTTACGGAGATAAACGCATTTAAAGGTTTCCAGAGCCCACCTGATGGAAAATTTAGGTTCTAGTATTTTTTTGGACCAAAACCGGGTTTTCGAAAATCGACGATTTGAAACACCCTATTTAAGCGATTAGACGCTTATTTACGGAGATAAACGCATTTAAAGGTTTCCAGAGCCCACCTGATGGAAAATTTAGGTTCTAGTATTTTTTTTGGACCAAAACCGGGTTTTCGAAAATCGACGATTTGAAACACCCTATTTAAGCGATTAGACGCTTATTTACGGAGATAAACGCATTTAAAGGTTTCCAGAGCCCACCTGATGGAAAATTTAGGTTCTAGTATTTTTTTTTCGGACCAAAACCGGGTTTTCGAAAATCGACGATTTGAAACACCCTATTTAAGCGATTAGACGCTTATTTACGGAGATAAACGCATTTAAAGGTTTCCAGAGCCCACCTGATGGAAAATTTAGGTTCTAGTATTTTTTTGGACCAAAACCGGGTTTTCGAAAATCGACGATTTGAAACACCCTATTTAAGCGATTAGACGCTTATTTACGGAGATAAACGCATTTAAAGGTTTCCAGAGCCCACCTGATGGAAAATTTAGGTTCTAGTATTTTTTTGGACCAAAACCGGGTTTTCGAAAATCGACGATTTGAAACACCCTAAACCACGAAACAACACCACAATTACCTATTGTCGTGGAATCAAAGAGGAAAAGCCATCGGTGGGCTATACATTGCGCGGTGTCACCATCTTTATCCATTCTTCTGGCTTGGACATAAGCACCATTGGCTATTGTGTAGGTTAGTATAGCTAGCTATTATATGTCCCGCCGAAGCTGGACTTTTGAACAACATCTAACACAAATCCTTATCACGGTATTACGGCAATCAACGGCGACGTACAAGCACCTAGCATCTACTTATTCCTCCATTGAATCGGACCTCACACACTTGGACTCTCGTTGGGCATGAAATTTAACATCGACCGTCTTAAAGTCTTTGAATTGTGGATTATCGCTGGACCTGTGAGCAGAAATATTTTCTGAGGTAAATGCACGAATGTACTATGTATATGTCCAGCCGGAGCAATACGCACAATTACTAACACCATTCTTCGATTCCAAATATCTTGTGAGAACCACCCTGGTAGCTTCAACGATTACGTCATCAGGAATTCCCTTGCGCAATCTCGGATTGGGAAACTCTTGTGTCATCATTACGAAGCAAAGGAATTTTGAGAGCACGTGATTTCCTACGACGTCATCATTCTATCGTTACAATCGAGAGAGGCTCTCCTGCACATCGATAGATCGGCAACGACGTCGCAACACAACAATAGACTATCGTTTCCAACTACGATCGGCGGGTGGAAAGGCATCACAACTCATCAAGCGGAGAGGGGGCCAGCGTAAATCGTCTGTCAGGTTAGTGAACAATAGTATGTGTTCAGCCAGCCTGGACTCTACAGACAATACACATATCTAATTATTTAAACCTCTTCGACCTTGACTGTTGTTGATCATTTCGTATATTGGACGAGCTCGGGCAACGAAGAGCTTGTTTATCTTTTGGAAGCGAGACTTGGTTCTATTCTGTTATTTTGTGCAGAATACTTTCCTGTAAGGTTAGTTACTGCAGTATATGCCAGCCGAGGCCGAATCATTTGAGATACTACATGCATATTTCCCATTCCCTACATGTTGCTTGACCTGAGATTGTATTGGACCCGATTTATTCTGCATCATACTTGTTGAGAAGGCCAATATTGCACTGTTGTTTTGTAAAGGTATGTGCTTCAGTATATGGCCAGCCGAAGCTAGGTTATTTGGGTACTACATTATCTCTTTTGCACTCTTTGATCATTGCTGTGCGAGTCGTGACTGTGGACGCGACACTTGCTCGACCGTTTGGACAGCCAATGCCCTTTGGATTCAATTTGGAATTGGATTTGGATTTTTCACAGCATTTCGATAATTTAGTCGAAGTGACTGTTCGGTCAGGTCAGTTGAACTTGGTATATGTCTGGCCGAGGCTAGACATTTATTTTGCTACTACACCTGAATCTCTTTCTAATTTCAACCGGACCGTCTGAGAAATAACCTCTAATATGCCTGGGACTGGAGAGGTACCGAGCCTTCGAGCGTTGCAGTTCAAACTCAAGGAGATTCTTACGATGTTCAACGATATCCATACTTTTGTTAAAACCTTTAAACAAGAGGCTAGCGCTGCTCAGATTCAGGTTAGGTTAAGCAAGATAGATGAGCTGTGGAAAATGTTTAGCGATACTTTGGTAGAGATTGTGTCTCATAAGGATTATGTCGCAGATGCAGACAAGTATGCTAAGGAAAGGCAGTATTTTAGTAGTGGGTACTACGATGTTAAGGCATTTTTATTGGAGAAGTTGGAATGTATTCAGCAAGCTTCTGCCAGTCGATCAACAAACGTTCATGACAGTTCCACCTTGAACATATCAGATCACGTTAGGCTACCCCAGATCAAACTTCAAACCTTTAGGGGAGATTTGGAGGAGTGGATCAGTTTTCGGGATTTATTCACATCACTCATTCATTCTCGTGCGGATCTGCCTGACGTAGAGAAGCTACATTATTTGAAGGGTTGCTTGGTGGGTGAACCCAAGGGATTAATCGATCCACTAGCAATAACTGCAGGCAATTACCACGTCGCATGGAACCTAATCACCAAACGTTATGACAATAGTAAGCAACTTAGGAAACGACATATCCAGTCTCTCTTTAGTCTACCCAACATGGCTAAAGAATCGGTTTCGGAACTTCAAGCCTTAGTTGAAGGTTTTGAACGGATTGTTCAGACACTAGATCAGATAGTTGAAGTAGTTGGATATAAGGATCTACTTTTGGTCAACATGCTGTCTAGTCGATTAGATCCGGTAACCCGCCGGTCTTGGGAGGAACAATCTTCAACAAAGGAGGAGGATACGGTTAAAGAATTGGTGGAATTCTTACACCGTCGCATACAAGTATTAGCATCCATGCCGGCGAAAGCGGATTCCAAGGCTCCACAATCAAACGTTTCAAGGCAAAGGGCTATGGTGAAGGCCAGTTTCAATTCTTCAAGAGCATCGTCGCAATCGTCATCTCGATGTGTCTGCTGTTCGGAAAATCACTTCTTGTATACCTGTCCGGTGTTTCAAAAATTGGCTGTCAGGGATCGTGAGGGTGTGCTACGGAAGCATTCACTATGCCGAAATTGCTTCAGATCCGGGCATCAAGGGAAGGACTGTCGTTCAAAATACTCATGTCGGACATGCAAGGGACGTCATCACACACTTGTTTGTTTTAAACAAAATTCTGACACTATGCCAAAGGTCGGAAGTGATGCTTCATCCGCTCCTTCAAATTATGAAGGCACGTTATCAGCTTCTTCGGATACGGTTTCGAACATGGCGACTTCGGAAATATCTGTCTGTAACACAGCGGGAACATCGTCACAAGTATTTCTGGCAACAGCGGTTATTCTGGTCGAGGATAACGACGGCAACCAATACGGAGCGCGCACTCTTCTAGACTCGGGATCCGAATGTAATTTCGTTTCGGAAAGGCTCTGTCAGCTTCTGAAAGTAAATCGTGTAAGAGCTGACGTCAAGGTTCAAGGAATTGGTCAAACATCATCGGCGGTGAAACATCAGGTTCAGGTCAAGGTTCGATCAAGGGTTTCATCATTCGCTCGGTCAGCGAATTTTCTGGTTTTACCCAAGGTAACGGTTAATCTGCCTACTTCGACGGTGGATACTCGGAGATTGGTCATTCCTGGAGACATAAAGCTAGCAGATCCGGGTTTCTTCAAATCAGCTGGAGTGGATATGGTTCTAGGCATTGAGCTGTTCTTCAGTTTGTTCTACATGGATAACAAAATATCCTTCGGAGATAACATGCCCACATTGATTGATTCAGTGTTTGGTTGGGTGGTATGTGGTACCATGGCAATGCCCAAGGCAATAACTAAGGTCAACTGTAGCTTATCAGTAACGGATCGCCTCGAAGAACTGCTCACACGGTTTTGGGAATGCGAAGAGGTCGCAGATCAAATAATACCTTCTCCTGAAGAAGCACTTTGCGAGGAGCAATACCAGAGTTCAGTCAGCAGAACTGAAGATGGTCGGTACATTGTAGCCCTCCCCAAGGATGAGGCAAGGCTACAGCAGCTTGGTGAATCTCGAGACATAGCTCTACGTCGGTTCTACAGCACGGAACGAAGGTTGCAGAAGGATGCCAAGTTACGCCAGCAATATGTAGAGTTCATGGATGAATACCTGAAATTGCAACACATGAAGGAGGTTCTAGAGAATCCAAGCGAAGGTATCAAGCGGTGCTATCTTCCACATCATCCCGTGGTGAAGGAATCGTCCACAACTACCAAGGTGCGAGTCGTGTTTGACGCGTCCTGTAAGACCTCGACCGGTATATCATTAAATGATGCTCTCTACGCCGGACCGGTGATTCAGGAGGATATGCGATCAATAATCATGCGTGGACGAACTCGACAGATCATGTTGGTGGCAGACGTGGAGAAAATGTTCCGCCAAATCTGGACATGCCAAAAGGATCGGCAACTTCTATGCGTTCTCTGGCGTTCTTCACCCTCGGACGAGATCAAAACCTACGAGCTTGCTACGGTCACCTACGGAACCAAGTCAGCGCCATTCCTGGCTACGAGAACTCTACAGCAACTTGCCACCGACGAAGGACATCGGTTTCCATTGGCTGCAGTTGCTGTAAAGAAGGACACCTACATGGACGATGTAATCACCGGAGCAGACAGCGTGGAGGAGGCAATAAGATCATGCGACGAACTACAAAATCTTATGCAAGCTGGATGTTTTCGTCTCCGTAAGTGGGCATCCAATTGCTCAAGGGTCTTAGAAAGAGTTCCATTGGAAAACATGGCCATTTCTTATACCGAAGAGATCAATCTTGATTCACATCCATCGGTCACAACCCTTGGCTTGGTCTGGATACCTGGAACAGACAAGCTGAAGTTCAAATTCCAAGTTCCACAGATGGATTCTGTAGAACTACTGACGAAACGGAAGATTCTTTCTACGATTGCTACACTTTTTGATCCCATTGGACTCGTTGGAGCTGTGGTAGTTGGAGCGAAGATTTTCATGCAACAATTATGGACAATAAAGGGTGAAGATGGTCAACGACTGGATTGGGACCAACGAATACCGTCAAGGGTGGGCGAGGAGTGGTGCCAGTTCTACAAACATCTTCCACGGTTGCAGGAGATTGAGGTCGACCGTTGCGTTTTAATTCCAGCTGCGATTTTGGTGGAGGTGCACTGCTTTTCTGATGCGTCGATGAAGGCCTACGGCGCATGTTTCTACTTACGGAGCCAAGATGCTGCAGGAAATATTCTTGTCCGGTTGGTGGCGTCTCGTTCTAAGGTAGCACCTTTAAAAACGCAGTCCCTACCACGGCTAGAACTATGTGGAGCACATCTAGCAACGCAACTTTGTCAAAAGGTGTGTGAAGCAATCCGTTTCCAAGGTCAAACCTATTTTTGGACAGACTCAACGTGCGTTCTACGTTGGATCGCTGCAACTCCGGCGACGTGGACGACCTTTGTGGCCAACAGAGTGTCCAAAATCCAAGGTCTTTCGGATGGTTGTCGCTGGGGACATGTCAAGGGAACGGAAAACCCAGCTGATTTGATTTCTCGAGGCGTAAATGCAGCTAACATAATCGATAACGACTTGTGGTGGTCAGGACCGTCTTGGTTGCAGAAGGTTCCAGAGCAATGGCCGTTACAAAGTGTGGAAAGAAACGAAGTTGGGGAAGAAGAACGACGTCGGTGCACCATTGTCACTGCCACAGCAGTCTGCGATGAATTCAACCAATGGTACATTTCAAGGTTTGACTCGTACGATAATCTGATCAGACGCACTGCCTATTGGTTGAGAGTCATGGATCTACTGAAACTTCCGCAAGACAAAAGAAGAAACACTGCATTTTTGACAATCGCTGAAAGGAAGAGAGCCGAACAAGTGCTAATTCGGCGAGTCCAAATGGAGTCGTTTCCGGAAGAGTGGAGGGCACTATCCAAGGGATTAGCCGTGTCCACTAGATCGCCTTTAAGATGGTTTCATCCCTTTATTTCGAATAAAGATGGACTTTTGCGTATAGGAGGGAGATTGAACAAATCTCAGGAGCCCGAAGAGAAAAAACATCCGCCAATTCTTCCTGCTCGTCACATTTTCACCAGGAAGTTACTTGAGTTCTATCACGAAAGGCTTTTGCACGCCGGACCTCAATTGCTGCTAGCAACTGTAAGGCTCAATTACTGGCCTTTAGGAGGCAGGACACTTGCACGTCAGCTGGTTCATAAGTGTCTAAGATGCTATCGATCAAGGCCGTCAACGGTTCAACAATTTATGGGGGATTTACCATCAGCGAGGGTGACGATTTCGAGACCATTTTCTCGCGTTGGAGTGGACTACTTTGGCCCAGTATATGTGAGACCCGGTCCAAGACGAGCAGCCGTTAAGGCGTACGTGGCCCTGTTTGTTTGTTTTTGCACCAAGGCGATCCACATGGAGTTGGTGACAGATTTGTCTACCGAGCGGTTTATGCAGGCCTTGAAACGGTTTATTGCACGCCGTGGTAAACCGAATGACATTTTCTCCGATAACGGGACCAATTTTGTTGGAGCGAGGAATCAGCTTACCGAACTGTTGGGTTTGCTGAAGGATCGAGAGTATCGAGATAAGATTTCGAAGACATGCAATTCAGAGGGCATACAGTGGCATTTTAGTCCCCCCAGTGGACCCCATTTTGGTGGCCTCTGGGAAGCAGCGGTGCGTTCCGCGAAGAAGCATTTGCTGAAGGTGCTTGGCGAAAATGTTCTGACTTTTGAGGATATGAACACTCTCATTGTGCAAGTTGAAGGTTGCCTAAATTCGCGACCATTGACTCAATTAACCGAAGACCCTGAAGATTTCTCGCCACTCACACCTGCTCATTTTCTTATCGGATCCTCTCTTCAACACCTGTCAGAGCCAGACTATACAGACATACCCGTAAACCGTTTGAAGCAATGGCATAATGTCCAACAAAAACTGCAACACTTTTGGAAACGCTGGAAGAGGGACTATCTAGCTTTACTGCACGGTAGGATGAAAAGGTGGAAACCTCCCGTGAAGATTGAAGTTGGGAGGCTAGTTGTGATCCAAGATGACAACCAACCCCCTTTGCGATGGAAAATGGCTAGGATTGATCAACTTCACCCTGGTGATGATGGGATTGTTAGGGTGGTCACGCTGAAGACTGGCAATGGCTACTTGAAGCGTCCGGTGGAGAGAATATGTTTACTACCCTTACCTGTCCAAGACGACGAAATTCAAAATTGAGCTCCTACACGGTTACCTCGCAGCTGTTCTGGTCGAAGAGTTTTTTATTTTCAGAAATCGCCGCTATTTCAGGATGGGCGAGCATGTTTACGACGGATACCATGCCTTGCTACGCCTATGAGATCTGCTACCTGCTATCTGCTTACGAATATGACCGACGAGGAGATACAGAGAGTGACGAGAGTTCAGGGAGAAAGTTCGGAACGGTGACGTCAGAATGGATGGTTCGGCTGTCGGAGTTGAGATCTGGGGTCGTATATCAGGCATAGTGGGTAGAAAGGAGACTTAGAATAAGTTAGTTGTTCTTTTACACCTCGATCGATCGGTTGCCCAAATCTTGTTTAATGTTGTTTAGTGTATAAGATTCGATGTTAGAGTTTAAGTTTTACAATAAATGTGAACTGTAGTGTGTTGTTTCCCTAAAATAAAGTGTTTGTAACCCTTTGTACGTCGCGTGTGATATTTATTGGTTAAGAGAAAACGCAATTGAACTGGAAATTCACCCGTGTCGGGACTGTAATCCCTCCATACAGTCCACAATCACCACCACCATATCGCACAGGAACGGCGATCGGATTATTCCAGCGGTGTCTGGACCCTCTCGGTTGGTAGGCTTTGTATACACCCCGACAAATCGGTTGTACAAAATTTGATGGGTGGAGTGAAAAGGAAGGTGCGGGCATTCGGGATGGGAGACGAAATTGAATAAAACAAATATTGTAAATCAAAACTCATTAGTAGTTCTTCATTCTCTGAAATTTTCAAGAAAATCCGATAATCACTTTAATTTTTGATGAGTATATATGTGTGTGCCATTTTTATCGAATACACCCTTTAATTCTTAGGGTTGACTTCAGTACCACTAGTTGTCAACATAGACTACATCAAAGGCCTGAATGTCATCCCTAAGAATTATTGTTTGGTAATTTACATAGCTTTTTGAAATCTAGTTACTACTGCATACGGCCTGGAGATGACTTCAGCACTGGGGCTTAATTTTAGGTGTTAATTGGAGCTTCCATTTTACAACTGCATAACAAAACATCATCGCGGGAAAATTGAAACAGATATTTTGAAAAATACCACGGTCCAATACTAAATACTTCAAGTAGTGCCCACCGGCCAACATAGGCTATTGCTTCTAAGGTATTGGTCGTAGTAGAGGTGACGTTGGGAAAGGGTCTTGACAACCAAGCTGTCACGCAGCTCCAGTTAGATTCACTCAAAAAAAAAGTTTTAAGGAGCACATAAATGTAAACAAACAAAAAATTAAAATCTGTACACGATGCTGAGAAAATACTCATATAAGTGATCTGGTATCAATTCCAGTCGGTGCCGTTGGGATTTTCTGAGAGACGTAAAGCCGTTGCGTTGATGGGGTTCGAAATGTAGGGGGCAGGTCGTCTTCCTGGCGTGACGAACTAGCCTCAGGCTGAAAGTCATGTAAATACGAAACAACAACAAGAACAACAGTAATTGGAAAGTGTGCTAACATTATAAGTTTATCACCCTTTTGTTTAGTACCCACAGAAAAGAAGAGCATGAAAAAAGGAGGTGCATTGATACACGGGTAAACTTTTAATTATTTCCCTTTGACCCGTCCTCTATTATAAATTCTTCCACCGAGCTTTTGGCGTTAGGTCCGGTCAAAACACCACATACTAGAACAAGTTTCGCGGAAATAATAGTGAGATATGCTTTGTCCAGATCCTTGCCAGTCGATGCCGCCCAGTGTCGGTAATGTTACCAGACCACGCTTCGCTGTAAAAATTTTTTTTACGACCAGCTTGGACCTGGGCATTTGTCCGGTTTCATCGACTTCTCGGTCCTTCCGTCTGGACTTTCCGATCGGGCAGACCCGTCGGACGGTCGTAACCAGGCTTCCACTCGATGCTCTTTCCTTCGTCCATCAAGGCGTAGATGAAGGATCGGCTGAATCCCATCGACACCAAGTGCCCCATGGTTGCGGATTTTTCGCCCGGAATGCTGGCGGTAGTAAGAACTTACCATCGAATGAAGGTTTTTTACTGCTTTCACCATGGTTTCTGAAAAACAACTGGTATCGCTGTCAAAATATGATTGTAAACAATTGACGTACTAACGTTTGCATTTAAACAAATGGCTGATTTTCCAAGGGTTTACCTACACCCGCACTGACGAAACTACCCATGCAGCATCAATCATAGTAACCCATGAGTCAGCCGACAAAATTTGACAGCTCTATCATTCGAACTCTAACCGTGATGGCAAAAACAGTGAAGCAACTCCGTTCAGAAAAAAACGGCACCCCGCCGCGTCGAAAACGGACAACATGCGGCACTTTGTGGACGCCGGATACGCCCGTTCCGGCATCTACAACATCTTGGCACTATTAGACAACAATCAGAGCATCGAAAGAAAGTCCGGTACCGGACGGCTGACGACCCTGAGCGACAAGAAGCTCCAAAGGATGCTGAAGAAAAAGACCGAGAGAAAAGTGGCTACATCGCTGCGTGCGCTTGGCCGGGAGGTCGGTTCAACCGGCCAAACAGTGAAAAAGTACCTGGCGAACATGAACGAACGTCCACTGGTTTCGGAGCTGCAAGCAATGACGCAGCGGCAGCGGCTGAATAAGATGGTAAACTCGATTTTCCCGGTGAATCGCGACGTGGCGGTGGTGACGGACAACGAAATCTATCTCACCCGGGATGGCAACGATTGGCAGGGCACTTTGTATTTCACTTCCCCCACGAAGGAAGTGAGCTCCGAGGTGAAGTTCATTTCACACACCAAGTTCCCCAAGAAGGTGCTGCCGTGGCTGACAATCAGCGAGAAGAGGATGTCAAAGCCGCTCTTCTTTCGCTCCGGGCGGGCCGTGAACGGAGAAATTTATAGTACGAAATGCCTGCCGGAAGTTGCGTCGTTCATCAAGAAATACCATAAGGCCGGATCTTGCGTCGGCCCACTACTCGAAGCGATCGTTGGAGGAGATGGAGCGGCTGAATATCGATGTGGTACCCAGTCGGTGAACCCGCCCAACGTTCCCCAGCTGCGCCCCATTGAGAATTTCTGGGTCAACCTTAAGCGTAAGATCTACTCCAACCATTTTGTCGCGAAAACTGAGGAGGAATTGACAAATAAAACGAAGAAAGAACTCAAAAACATGCCTACACGCATGTTTTCGTTCGCCATAGCGAATGTTCCGGTGAGCGCCAAGGGCGTTTTTTTTTTTGTTTGCAAGTAAGCTCAAATAATTTCCTTCCATGGGGAATTTATCAAAATAGGGTAGGGAACGGCTTAATCAGGGGTCACTATTTTAATCAGTTGTTAGGAAATAGGTCTATAACTCCTACATTTGCCAAATTATTTCATTTTTAATGATACGATCATAAGCTTTATCTATTGGGCCAATGATTCGATGTATCAATCATGATTGATTACCAATTTATTACTGTTATTTTGAAGATTTAAAATACATCATCTAGAAATCATCAGTTTCTGACCAGCTGAAGAAGTTCGCTTAAATTTTGCCTTTGTGTATTTTGCATTTGCATCGCGTGTACCGGAGAGCATGTCTTCAGCAGCTCTCTCCCACAACTAGGCTTGTTGCCAGAATATGATGTTGAACATTGAGTAAAATTGATTACATATTTAGATAATCTGAAATCGCTATTTATTTCATGTTTCTTCCAGTCATTGGAGGTTGATCTATGCTTATTATTATATTGTTCATCATCTGGCACTATCATTTGCAATAAAAAATATGTTTCGGAGCTGTCCAATAGTACCCAACGATAAATAATGCTTCGCTGTTGAGCGGCAGCTATGGCATCACTGTTGCTTTTGAGAGAGCCCATGTTTCCTCTCTTCTTTGTTAACCATGGATATAGCGCACCGGTAATGTAACGTGAAGCCTGCTGTCTCTTGCATTTGTTTGTTTTGAAACGAAGCATCCCGTTTGTCGTCACAGTCGCTTTGGCTAACATTTGCGTGAGAGTAAATGAAATAAGAAATACACATTGCCAATCTAAAGATCAATGACAAACTAAAAGTTTGGTCGTGTACGTCTGTCTCATAACCTGCTAGGAGACGAGTTTGTGGTCGTAGCAATCGACATGTTTTGGTTGATTGTTTTCGAGAGCGGATGGGTAAAACGAAGGAGAGGGGTGGAGGAAATTGACGTTTGCAGCAAATCGTCAACTGGGCTATTTCATTTCGCCTTCGCACACATGCACAGAATCGCACTCATACAATATTGTTAGTTTATGTACAGATTGAGGAGCTGAAGAAAACATTTTTTTAATCGGAAAGCAATCCGCATGGGTTTAAGAAGTCCCTGCAATTGGGAACTTTATTCCATGGCTATGAAATTTTCTGAGCCTAATGCTCTGTGCTGAAGATATTTTCCGATAGACCAGACGTAAGCAGAGGGATTATTGTCTAAATATTGGCAGTTCTAATTATAGATTACATACAGCTTCATCAAATGTCTTAGGGGTTGACTAAACTGCTTAAAACCCGTCCCGTACCCTATCTGTCTTAGCTTTTTTTTACCCGAAAAAAGCCTTTTTTTGAAGAAGGGGGGCAGGAGGGGGGGGAAAAGAAAGAGGGGGGGGGGGGGAGGGGAAAAAAAAATTGGGGGGGAAGTGGAAAAAGTAAAAATAAAATGTTTTTTAGATAAAAATAAAAACGGGGGGGAAGGGGGGGTGGGGGGTGGGGGGGGGGGGGGGGGGGGGGGGGGGTGGATGTGGGGGGGGTGGGGGGGGGGGCGGGTGGGTTGGGGGGGGTGGGGGGGGGGGTGGGGGGGGGGGGGGACAGAGAAATGTTAACTGTTCCCGCCATAGCTGCCGTAAACAAACGGTTAGATGTGATAAATTTTACAGTATATTAGTTGCCTACACAGTTAAAACTATTTTGTAATTTTATGTTTATTTTCGTGCACATAAAAAGAACATGCAAATAATTTCAAAATTATATCTGTTTTCAAATTTACACGGCAGGCAGATCACAGCCTGTAATATTTTTTTTCTGTAAAGACTGGACTCGGAAAAAATGAGACACACAAAAATGATCACCAAAAATTCATTTTAAATAGGATACTTCTCAAATTTTCAGGAATTAAACAACTATATATTAGCTATGTTTTGGCATAATTTATTTATTGCATTTTTTCCCCCAAGCTGAATGCTCGTACATTTCTCTTAACACTGCTCATGAGATCTTGAGCGAGGCTTTGTCCATCTTCCTTACACAATTTCTCCCAGTTTTTATTCAAAGCTTCATCGGTTTTGAATGTTTTTCCGCTTTTCTTCAACTTCTTCTTCATTATCGCCCAAAACTTTTCGATCGGACGAAGTTCTGGTGTATTTGGTGGGTTCGCCTCCTTCGGGACCACATTAACGCCCTTCGCTTCGTACCAATCCATTACAGGCTTGGCGTAATGGCACGAAGCGAGATCCGGCCAGAACAGCGTGGGATCACGGTGAGAGCGGAGGAAGGGCAGCAAGCGCTTCTGCAAGCATTCCTCTCGATAAATCTGCCCGTTGATGGTGCCGGTTGTAACGAACGGCTTGCTGTACCGTCCACACTCGCAGATCGCCTGCCGCAACAGGTACTTCTTCGCGAATTTGTCCATCTTTCTCTTCCGGAACTTTTCCGGAACCTCCATGCGGGACGTACCGATAAAAAGCTCGAGGCCGGGGATTTGTTTGGTGTCCACCTTGATATATGTCTCGTCGTCCATGACGAGACAGCCTGGCTTGACCAGCCACTCACGGTACAGCCTCCGCGCACGCAATTTGGCCACCGTGTTTTGCTTTTCAGTCCGGTTTGGGGCCTTCCTGACCTTAAAAACACGTAGCCCAGCCCGCTTCATGGTCTGCTGGACGAACCACTTCGACGAATTGACCTTTTTGGCCACGTCTCGGGTGGAAAGGTTCGGGTTATTCTTAAAGTACTGCCTTATCTTCCGCGCCTTCTCTGGGTATTCCGTTTTCGGTTTTCGGCCGCTTCCAGCGCGCCGCTCGATGGTCTTCGTCTTCTGGAACATCTTCACAACGCGGGACACGGTGGAATGGTGGATTCCAAGCCTTTTGCCGATCCATCTGTGCGACTGACCAGGATTATCGATCACCGTGCCCAAGATTTGCTGGCGTAGCTCTTCTTGTTTCGAATGCATCATGAAAACTAGTTGACAGATCGCGATAAAATTTTGCACACATAAACATTACACTATAAACTAGTATTACTCAAAATTAAATTTTACCAACGCGATAAAAAGTTACACCCAAAACAAAGTGTCGCATTTTTTCCGAGTCCAATCTTTATTATCGAGATTTTTAGTCTCAGGCTGGCTCATCTCCCGCCGTGTAGTCACTCAAACAAATTAAAATATATTGCGAATTAATTCACGTTATCGAGAACTTGTTAAAGGCTCGTTTTTGTTTTTGGGAAATGCTTTAGATCCGTGAAAGACTCCGAAATATAATATTAGGTTTTTTTTTAGTTCCATGATTATCTGCCCTGGGCTGGTTATCTCCCGTCGTAGTCACTCAAATGCCTTTTGGGTATTTTCGTAACCTGTCCAGGGGTGAGATTTGAACTCGTGACTTTGGCGTGAGAGGTATGGAAGCTAACCACTACGCCAGGGTCATCTCCAAAGCCTGTAATATTTGCTCAGTTGAATTTCAGATGACCTGCTGAAATGACCGCCGTGTTTTTTATTACATCTATTTATTTTTCGCGTTACAAAGGGGGAGACAAGGAAGAAAGATGCGAGATAATTGTTTCCTTATTGTAAAATTCAACTTATATCATAACAATAAAAATTGCAAGATAGGTGCTACAAGTTGTGACTGGAGAATAATAATATCATTATATCATTTGACAAATTGACAATTATCTTATTCTCACAGGAACAGCTTTATTAACACCTCGGTTTGCTTAATCAAACATGTCTTTGAAATCCAGATCATTTTTGGTTCGGGGATTGGGCTGATGAACTGCGTTCCTGAACCAATTAATTTTTCCAACGTGTTGCTGTGGCAACCAAATAATCGTCAATGTCCCCCTCTTCGAGTAAGTTGAACTCTGCGCACATCACAATTTTGATCTCTGTTGTACACGGAACACGGTACAAAGCTGTTTGTTATGCAGTACGGAAATTACCTATTTCTTTTATAAGCAAGAAATCAGGTTTATTTGCCGGATTTAAAGTCTATCCTCAAATCCACAATCACAAACATTAGTTCTCTTTGGTTACGGATGGAAAATGACAGCGGAACGAGAAATCAGCTTGGATAAACTTGAATGAAAGACGATTTTTCTTTACACGATCATGTAAATACGTATGGCCATGCATTTAAAAACGAGTGAATTAAGATTCCTTATTCTTGCAACGTGTACTAATGTACTTTTCAATGAATAAACACTTATTTTTAAATGTGTTTTAATGCTCTAATTTTGTGCATAGTTTTTAATTTAAAATTAAGCAAAGGAATTGACTGCATTCATGTATTTTTGATACTTATGCATCTCACACCCCAATGTAATATTCATATTTTTGCTGTATTTTGACTTCTGACCGGTGAGCCGACCACCAGGTGGCAGGGTAATCTCGTAAAAGATTGTAACATTCATTCGCATTTTTTTTTATTTCACGCTTTAGCACGGGTGAATACACTGAGAGCAATTCGGTACGAGACACAAAGTTTAATAGTGGAATTTAACACAGGACAGCACGGACAGACGGACGCATACTCACACGAAACGGAGATAACGTTGTATGGCTTTACGAGTTACGGAAAATTTGTAAGTAGAAAGTATTGGTAGAATGGAAAGGGCAAGGAAAATAATGAAGTCTCAATTCAGGAAGATCTTGAGCGTCCGTCAACAGATAGCGTCTTTTTTTAGAAGTAAAGGAAAGGAAACAAGAATGAAAGCGAACTTAAATTGTCAGTAGACGAATCTACAGTACAACGTTACACAAATCCAATGACTGAATTTAATAAAATATTTCAGTTTGATCTCCTTAAGTTTGGAGTGATTCGTATAAAATTCATTTGAAATTTTATTTGATCCGAACACCAACCAATATTAACAAAAGTATTGGAACTCAGGCGTTTCCTGCTTGTATCAAGTCTCCAAAAACGAGTGTGTAGTGCCTTTTCTTGCGTGAGAGTTTGTCGGTCGGTTGGGACATGAGCACTGACTCATTACCATAACCTAGCTTTTTTTGGCTTATGGTTATAGCGCCATTATTCGCTTTCGCAGTCGGATTTTCCACGAAGGCGCACTGATTTTTGCGGATCGGGTCTTGTTCCCATGCAATCTCAATAACCATTTGACTGCTTATGATGAATTTTACCCACGTAAACTTTACATTCTAAGCTATCTTCACTCCCAATTTCATCAATTTTTACCCTCACACAAAAACGTTACAAGCTAATCATTGTGACTCATTTTTTTCGATAATCATTATGATGTTGCGGTGTCAGGATCAATGTGTCGTAAGATTGCTAGGTCTTAATGCTTCTCGATAATGATGCTGGTTCGATTGAAAAATCTTAACATGTTATAGCTATTTCATTGGCCGTTGCGTTATTTTTTTTGTGTAGAACTCTAGATTGAAGCACCGAATAACTAGTGGCAGTTAACGTCAAACTGAGAAGATGGGAACAAGGTGGAATCTATAAGATTAAGTATTTTTTGCCTCAAGGATTTGAATGCGGAAAAACACAAGGACGCATTAGTGGTGCCAGTTCTGTCGTTTCTTTTTCAAACTTCATGAGACACTAGGATTCGTTCCAAAAGCATACAAAATTGAACACCCCTCCAATTCAACAACTTAGTTGCAAATTCGGCACGTCTCTCAGAAAATATTACACATTCCAAGAAAATTATAACAGGAAGATTTCTCCAAATTTCTCGGGATAGTGTTGGTGTTCATGGGTGGTGATGATGGTAGGTACTGGCTGAGAGAACTGAGTGACGCCGTCTTCGTCGTCAGTTTGATGGAGAAGATCCTTAATGGCTTCCCTCTGAGAAGAGTGTTTCGGGATGGTAGCATCCAGCACGAATATGGTTCTTTTACTACTGGTGTGGATGGGAAATCACTGCATCTTCTTCCAGCTGAAGGATGAAACGGCTGAATAGAAAATAATAATCATTCTAATATGCATAAATCATTAAATTATTTTAACAGACTTCAATCCGACGGCGGCGAGCAAGCTTACTGCCTGCCTGCTTTTGGGTAGAACATTCACAGAGTTGTAGCAGTTATGGAGAACCATATAATATGGGAATCTAGTCCTGTAACAGGGTGCTAGAGAGGAGGAGAAACTACACATTAGTGACGAGGGGAGAACAGTCTCTAATGCACCCATGGAGTAAAATGAACCAATTTTTCGTATACTTCCAGATTACCAATAGATACTGTGAAGCTGAACGATAATTCCAGTTCAGGGTTCGGTGAGGCATTTCAGACCTATCTTACCCTGTGGGGAAACCATAAACCTTTTTGCTCATACATATGCATCTGTCTATCCGGATGGCGAATGCCGAATGGAGAACGAAGCTTGATTTAATGTGTTTCTGAAAACTTAATATATTTCTCGGTTCGCAATTCTACATGAGCATGGAGCTGATGATGGAGCGGATGAAGGGGATGTTCGAATGCCATTAACTTACATTTACGGCAGCGTGCGGCTGGTGGATCGAGATTTATTCATATGTGGCGACATCGAAATGGATCATTAAAAACGAACACTTCTGTTGGAAGGAAATTAGGTCCTCCGAATGACACCGATGGATAATTAACCCACGGTGACGGATGGATATTGTGAATTAAACATGCAATACACTCGTTGCGAAATAAAAGGATTTATAATTTGGATTAAATGGAATGAAAAAAAGATAAGCTATGTGAGAAAATTATAAGTCGATATCGGTTATAGCTTGATCCAGTGATGCAGCTTAAGATGATGTGGTTAACCTCAAATCGTATCGGATAGCAACATCCTTTCCTCGTCAGTTCAAGTTAGATTGTTATTCTATTTTCCAGAGTGGAACTTTTTCAGATCCCCAACAAACATCGGTTCTCTGCACCATCTTCGTCGAACATTCCGGAAAAGTATGAAGTGGTAACTGTCGAAAGGGGTTCGTGTATGCTAGTCAAAAAATCCCGTAACAGTTTCTGATGCCATGATGAAGGTGTAATCTGATAATGAAAATCCCACTGAACTGGGCGAGAAAACGTCAGATCCCGTTCCGGATACAGGAAGGATAACTCGGAAGGGACTAACGGAACGAAAGCGGAGGGTGAAATGTTTCAAAACTAGGTCAACTTGAGGACGTGCCTTCGGGGCAACGATGACGGACGGACGGACAGCGACTAGAAAATGACGATGATGATGATGGTTTTCGGTAAGTTACCAAACAAGTAAGTTCTAAATTTTCCCATTTGTTTTAATTTTGCTCGGCAATCAGGAAACGTTTCCGGTGGGTGGTGGTGCAGGAAGGAGATTGGAGAAAACATTTTGTCAACATAAAGAGAGCAAACTTTTGTCGGTATGCAAATGTTGGCCAGAAGAGTGGGTAGTTTAATTCACCAGAAATATACCTAATACTTGCGCAAACAGTATGCACGAGTGATCATCGCTGGCAACTCCCGGTATGGTGAATGTTGGAAGGTTGGTAGTACCTATGCTCCCCAGGAGTGAGTTTGCAAGAGCATGTGTACACACGGTTTAGTAGGTATCCGTTGCAGGGTAAATGTGATGTGCTTGTTGTTGTTGCTACTGCTATTGCCGTTGTTGACGTTAGCAAAAAGGAACAAATTTGTCTAAATGAGACAACAATTTCGCACAAGTCACGTATCGCCAAAAACTTCTGTGTGCGCTGTGCGGTTCTGCAACGTTGATTGTTTGTTTTGCTTCTCCGCTGTGTGTTGACAATGTTTGCGATGTGTTAAATTTTAAATTGGGCTGATTTGAGAATTCAATTTATCTGAACGGTGCATTTGGAGCATTGATTTTGGAAATTTACGAATGGAGGAAATTTGTTACGGAGATGATTGCACTCGTGACTCGAAACTGAGGCCTCTCAAGCAGAAGAAAATTTACCTTATTCTGACACTATTATTAGATATTGGTATTGATGACATTCCATAAGAGGTAGAATACCGAAGAATAATATCTTAACATTGTGTGTGAGTGTGTATAGAATAAATATCCCTTTGACCAGCAGTGCTTTTATGAAAGAAACTTGTCGGCATTTATGCGATGATTTATATGTTAAAGGCTGACGACGCCGGACCCCAATGCTAGACTATTAGCGAGTAATCGGTTTGCTGTGCTCCCGGTACATGAGATATCAAAAAGGTGAAGATCCCTCCGCTCTTCACCACGTCAAGAGACATCGCTGAACTTAGAACTGAGCTAGCAGCGATTAAAATTATCTGCTATACAAGCTGTGCAGTGCTTTAAGAAAGCTGATAATATGCTCTACGGAAGCTGATTACCGTGCTGTGGCGCTCATCTAGTCGCAAAGAAACACGAGTTTTACACGCACATGAAAGCAAGCCACTGATTCTGCGCGGCCTTCCGGAATCCACTCCGGAGGCAATAACCTCAGCATTTGGTCCACCTGGAGAAGGGTTCCGTCACGATGGCGGACCTGATGAAAACACAGGCCCTCTTCGACATTATTGTTGAGTGGGACCCGTATCGCCCGAAGCACCACGTGGCGCAGTGTGGAAACTGCCTTGCGCTCGGCCCCGGAACCCGAAACTGCCACATGAAACCGCGTTTCGGCAAGTGTGCCGGAGCGCACACAACCAAAGATTGTGCACCGCTGGACGAAGGAGCCCCACCAAAGTGCGCCAACTGTGTGACGTAAATCACGAAGGCACCGAAGGCAATCGAGCATGTTTCAAACGTGCGGAGTTTCTGATGATTCGCAAGCAGGCGTCCACCAAGTCCTGGCCTGGTCAACGCAGTCCGCCACCTCGGATGGACGAAGAGAAATTTCCGACGCTCCGGAACCAAGTTCCAAGTTCAGCAATGATTCGCGACAGCCGCCGCCGTCCCAACGCCAGCTCCTCCTCCAAGCTAGTGCAATCCGGGTTGAAGTACGTCCACGCAACCAACCACCGATGGACAGCTCTACGACTCGGAGAAAATAGTGGAGTTCGTTCAAGAACCGTACCGCCCATTACGTTCCTGTCGTTTGCAGCTGGAACAGTTTAAAGCCGCCACATCCGTGACGATGACGTTCCTGTCAACGGTCCTGCATGAACCGTTAACGCACCATCAGCATCCTCCATCCGGAAAACTTGTTCCAGATTCTGCAAAGCCGTTTTGGAAGTTGACAAAACATTTAAAAACTAAACCAATGCCCATTCCTCCGTAGATCCCGGAGGTCAACACTTCGTCAACTACCACAATCTCGGACAAAACATTGTCAGTCCGCACAAAGCTGCCATTATCGAGCTTGCAAACAACATCCATCTTTGTCCCAACGACTTCTCGGAAAAGTTGGAGATCTCAGCTGACGAATTGTTGACCTATATCAAAACCTTAAAGAACATGAAGGCCCCAGGTTTCGACATCATCATGAACTTGTAGCTCAAGCAATTGAACCTCCAGTTCTACGATCATCTGGCGTTGATTTTCAACCAATGCCTTCGACTTGGCTACATCCTCTCTTGTTTGACGTCAGCCAAAGTCATCCCCATCCAGGAACCAGGAAAAGATTCTTCCTCTTCCAAGAGCTGTAGATCAATCAGCCTTCTCTCAGGAATATCTAAGCTGTTTGAGAAAGCGATATACTGTCGGCTTCTCACATCTGCCGATGAGGCTCAACATTTTGCTCGACCAACAATTTGGCTTCCGACGTGGTCGTTCAACAGTTCACCAATTTAACCGAGTCAACAACACCCTCAGGCGGAACAAGTCTGTAACTAAATCATCTACCATGGCACTTCTCGCCATCGAGAAGACCTTTGATAACGTGTGGCATAATGGCCTGGTGTACAAGCTAAAACGATACAATCTTCCCATCTTCCTGGTGAAGATAATTAAAAATTATCTGTAGGACAGGACATTCCGTATTTCACTGATCAATATAGTTTCCGATATGCAAGAATTCGGTGTTCCGCAGGGAAGCATATTAGGTCCACTTTTATTCAATTTCTCCAACTCGAACATACTACCACTCACTAAAAATGGATCTCTGTCGTTGTCGTTGACAGTCGTGGACCAGTCGTTTGCTATGGTAGGGTAACAAGAGTGCCACACTCCAATTCAATGTTGTGAGGGTTAAGTGAGGTGGTGGTAGGGGAAATGGGAGGGTGAAATTAAATGGTGGATGTGGAAGGAATGATGGAGGGGGATGGGGGAGCGGAGTGATTTCCCAGAGTTGTTCTGTCTGAGAATTGTAAAATAGGGCTGGAAAAAAAAAAGGGGGGAAGGGGCAAATTAGGTGGTTACTTTGGCGTTTTCGTTGAGATCGCGAGTTTATTTTGGGGGGGGGGGTGAAGGGGGGGAGGGAGGGGAGGGGGGGGGAGGGGGTACACTGTATCAATAAATTGTCTGTGCAGTACTGACTGAAATGTTGCATCGTTGAAAGAAAATTAAAACTGAGACCTTTTGGAAGTGTTTTTATTTCATTTACTGGTAAAAATGTATCCTTTTCGTCTCACAGTCATTCAAGTAAACATAAAAACATCTCTATCAGATAAAACCATCATATACCTAAAAAAGTTACAAAAATGATGTCAAAAAATTGTCCGTACATTTACGTCCTTATTTCAAACAAGTTGAGTAAAGAAATGTACGTAAATCTGTCAAAAGCAAAAGCACGCGTTGCATTACAGAAATGAATTTACCACTGTTTACAACAGCAGACTAGGTAAAATTTACATATTTTAGTATTTTTCTCTGAAATTTGAGTATTCCAGCGTTAATTTTCAGGAAAATTACCGCTGCTCGCCGTAAAAGCTTGTCCGAAAATGCAGGCATAGTAAACCGCCCACGATCATCGGTTCCAGAGAACACAATCTCTAGAGACGACTCCCGGAAGAGGCCGTTAGCCAAAGTTGACAACTCGTCACCATCGCATACTTTTGCCTAGGTTGAGTGCTCCCAAACTTGCTGACAGTCTGTCGAAGTAAACCAATATCAAAGTTAACCCCCAAACGGTACGGAATGCACTCCATAATAAAGGTTACCGAGGTTGCGTTGCACGAAAGAAGCCGTTCATATCTGCCAAAAATATGAAAAAGCGGCTGGAATACGCCCAAAAGTACGTGGTCGAGCCAGAAGAGTTCTGGCAGAACGTTCTATTCACGGACGAGAGCAAATTCAATATTTTTGACCAACAATCAATATGAAACTAGCGATTTGAAATTGGTTCACTGTTGTAGAACCCCTAGGTCTGAAGTACACCTTGCCGTCTGCATCTTGCTATACACTCTTGCGCTTTTCGGTACCTTTCGGTACTAGTATCTTTGGCTTTGTTTTTGATTCGCTATGTTATGTTGATAGAATATTTGAGGGTGTATTGGTGCGAGATACGTTATTAGGGGCGAATCATCAAGCTTGAGACCGAGCTTGGGACCGGTGTGCAAGTACTTCCTGAGCCAAAAAAATATATTCATTTTCTTCAGGACTATCCAGCCGCTGATAGAACTATTTTAACCAACCATATGTGTAATGATACGTATAAATTAGATGACCATTATTACTATAAACCAACGCGGTCCTATGCGAACCTTGCGGTTTTATCCCTGATATAACCAACAATCAATATGCATCCGGTGGATCATGTGGTGGAAGGTGGCCATTTTATGCTGAAAAGAGTGGTTTGAAGTGTAAGGGATGATTCTTTAGGTATTCGGGGGATTTCTAAAGGTATCAAATTCTAAAGACGATGATGACAACGGTTCTCTCACTACAAGAAGGTCGAGGAATGCAAGTCTTTGTGGAGATTGTTAATTTCTTGAAAAATTAAGCGGTCATCCTTTTGTTTCAACACGGCGAAGATATCGCCGATGTTTTTCCACCAACGAGTTGGAAATAATCCTTTCTTTTTTCGGATTGTTTCTAGATCCGCCATAAACAGTTCACAGAGAAAAAGGGATAGAGGGTTTCCCAGGGGGGCTCCTTTTAGTTGTTTATAGAATGAACCTCTGAAAGTGAAGTAGTTCTCTTCCATGCAGCTAAAGGTACATTCGAACCTTTTGCTTCCATGCCATTTCGTCTCCTTGTTTTTAAAGACAGTCTTCTAGAAGGTTAATCGCGTACTTCAACGGTACACTAGGGAAAAAGGCCGTGACGTCGAAAGATATCATTACTACATTTTCATTTATATCATTTGATAACTGAAGATGTTGTACAAACTCCGATAATGTGTGTGTATTGTGTGTTAGTAACTTGTGGTGTAAAGGAAGGGAATAATTTATGTGGAGATGTGCTTCACTACGAACAGTCAGATAATTCCCCCGATCAAAACATTCACCCTTTTCGAAGATGTTGCAATTACATTAATTTATTAAACCATTCGCAAACCAGGTATTTTGGTTATTTATTCCATAAAACTAATGGATAAACAACAACATAAGTTGCCACAAAAATGAAATTGTACTTTTAGTCGTTTCCTAAGATTGAAAGTAAGAAGTCTAAGAGTGAATTGCGGCATAACCCGCCAGTATCACACCTGATTTCAGTGCCTTTATATAAACGTTCTACGACGTGGCAGTGAAAAAATTACTAGAATGTGTGATACTTTCAGTACCGATCAAATTATTGGTCTCACATGCATGTTTATAGCATGAGATAAGCCCTCTCACCGTCGACAAGGTGGAAAATTTGAGCCACGAGAGGGATGACTTTAATTCAAGAAACTGTTTAAGCAAAACTAACTAATAAAGAGAAGAACTATTCTATGGCCTCAAGGCAGCTCGCCTCCCTAAGCGGATCCTTCACGTCACGTCACGTTTTCATAAAACCTTAGCCTTTAATTCTTTGTCAGCATCTGTCCTAAGTAACACTTTTCGATGACCTTTGTACAGTTCCAAAGATCTAATCCCTAGCTAAATAATATGTTGTTAGAGCTAATGCTTTGATCACGGCTGTCGTATAGGACGCACATTTAAATTATAACATATAGTTGAAATGATCGTACACATAACACTTGTACAAGATATAAAAAATGGGTGAGAATCGCGAGAGAAAAATATCTCTCGGTTGTTATTTCATGTTGATGAGAAGTTCGAGAGAGAGAGGCTCTTCTGTTGCTTTGATTGTTATTTGCAAGAATCTCATTTGTCAATTCTAACGCTGTCAGTACCGTGATGGAGCTCAGCACATTTGCCCCATAATCATTATCCAACTTTTCTTTTGTTTCCTTCGCCGTTTTGCCTCTCAAAAACGTTTATGATTCAAAATCATTTTTATCCATATTCAACATGATGCCAAAAACGTCAAATCAAAACTAAGGGCAGTATCGCACTGAAATTTGGCGTGTATGCCTAAACATGAACGGACTACAAGGCACTTTAACCTTTTTTGCAGTAGCATCGCATTTTGGCGGTCAAGGAGGTTACTTTTCACCCCACCTAGTGCAACACAAGGAAGGAGAAAAGAGTCTTTGCTGCTTTTCAGACACACCCGGTATCAACACGGACAAACAAAAATCGGTAAAAACACGCTCCAAAAAGCTTTACGAACAACTTATCAAATTCAATTGTTGTCGTCAACCCTTTGACATCCCTATATCAAACACTTGTGAATGACAGTAGGCGGCATTTGATTTGGGCCCGCTGTCAGCTACCAAATGGCTGTTGAACGGGCCGGTCGGTATGTTTTATTTTGGTCGTTCTGACAGCTGAACTTGCTAAGATGTTGGCTATGCGAAAAAGATGTACTTGCCATAGGCCTGACCTTGAAGCCAGCACCTAACTATACATATTTGCGCCTTTGTTTTGATTTGCTGTGTTAATTTGACAGAATATTTGAGAGTGTGTTCGTGTGAGTTCATTACTAGGGGCGTATTTTTAAGCTTGGGATCGAGCTTGGGACCGATGTGCTAGTACTGACTGAGCCAAGAAAAAAATCGTATTTGTTCGGGACCTACTGGTCTTAGAGTTAGTCTATGGTATGCCGCAAGGGCTCAGTATGGATCAAGACCCAAAGCTAAGAGTCAGTTCCATTGGTTATATCACATTTATTAGCAGAGCAGCACATCGAAATTTTAGGTTCATTATTTTTATATGCTATACAATTTCAGATCATCCATGGATATCCCAAGTTTTGTAAAATAATTTAAATTCAATTTTTTTCTCTGGTGGCTATGATACATTATCTAAACTTACAGGTTCATGGTGGATGTGCGGGTCCGTATACAATTGCGGCAGGACCACAATCTGCAGACATGTAAGTACAAATGAAATTTTATCATTTTATATTATAACATCCATTCACTACATTTTGTATGCTTTTTATAAGTCATTTTCAGCTTCGCATTTATGCATCCTTGTCAGTTATAGCTCATCTAACCTACGTTATGTATTTTAAAGATAGAAAGGTGTTTAATATATTTTAGAAAGGATCATATTCGAAAAATTCTACTTAAAAAGCTCTTTCCTTCTTCTTAAGGTCTGTATCCACATTAATCCGGACACCTTCAAATCATTGTAACTTTTGAAATATTGCACGTAGGAATGAAAAAATTTCACTGTGGTATAGCTGAGAGTCTATGATGAAAAAGACTATGACTGATGTTTACATTTCATGTTTAGTATTCAAGATGGTGACGAAAGAGAAACAAGTGCGCGAGCGAATTTTGTACGGGCGTACGGCAAATCCTGACTTGTCAATACGGGACCTTGCAAAAACATTGGATTTGGCTGAATCCACTGTTCACGATGTGCTCAAATCATTTTCAGAACGTTTGACGGTGGAGAGGAAACCGAGAAGTGACAAAACATTAGACGCGCTGATCCTGTCATGGACCGAAAGGTGAAAAGGATATTAACGAAAAACCCAAATCTCTCCATTCGAACGGTGGCTCGTAAAATAGGGATGTCGCCTGGTTTTGTCCAAAAATCAAAACAACGTTTGGGACTTAAGTCGTATAAAGTAAAAACAGTTCCAAATCGCAACGACAAACAGAACTTGGCAGCAAAATCACGGGCTCGACGTTTGTACTGCGAATATTTGACGAAGTTTTCATGCGTTGTTATGGACGATGAAACTTATGTCCTGGAGGATTTCAAGCAGCTTCCAGGGCTGGCTTTTTATTCTGCTATGGCCAGAAATGCTACAGCTGAGCATTTCAGAACTGAAGAAGGCATCGAAATTTCCCAAAAAATACCTTGTGTTGCAAGCAATTTGCACGTGTGGCAAAAAGAAAGTAAATCTTTCGTCACTACAGGCACAATCAACAAGGAGACCTATCAGAAAGAGTGTCTGCAGAAGCGATTGCTACCTTTCATCAAAAGTCACAAAGAAAAACCTTTGTTCTGGTCCGATTTGGCATCATGCCACTATGCTAAAACTGTGATGGAGTGCTACCAAGCAAATCAAGTGAAGATTGTACCGAAAAACCTCAAACCTGCCAAATTGCCCAGAGAACTATGACCAATCCAGAGATATTGGGCTCTGATGAAGCGGAAGCTTTCTGGCAAGAAGGCAAGGAAATTTTAAGACATCAAACACTTCCAGCAAAATTTGGACAAAGACGGCTTCTATGATTTCTGAAGAGTCTGGTGTTATCAAACTCTTAAATGGACGTAGTTAAGCGCAAAGTTCGAAAATTTTATGCAAATACCGAATAACTATGTTTTGTCTTCACGAATTGTTAAAACAGCATCCCATGAATCTGAAATAAACATCTATGACGGAAATATAATGCGAAATTTATGTTTTATTCATGTTTTGATGTGTCCGGATTATTGCGGATACAGACCTT
>JAHHFK020005206.1:0-209875 GCA_024533555.2 Aedes koreicus
CCACCATACAATCATTGTCTTGAAAACCTCCACATGCCAAATTTGGTTCCATTTGCTTGATTAGTTCTCGAGTTATGAAGAAATTTGTGTCTCATTTGTATGTGAGCCCCCTTTCTTAGAGAGAGAGTAGGGGTCTCAAACAATCATAAGAACCTTCCGCAGCCCCAAAACCCCTTCATATACATTTTCACGTTGGTCGGTTTAGAGTCCGAGTCTATAAGGGTCTGACAGACAGACAGACAGACAGACAGAAATTCATTTTTATGCATATAGAAAGCTAGCCTTCAAAAAAACCCATTTGCTAAAAGTGGTTCCATTTGCTTCATCAGTTCTGGAATTATGCAGAAATGTGTGTTTCATTTGTATGAGAGGCCCCCCCTTCCAGAGGGAGAAGAGATTTCAAACCACCATGGAAATATTTTTTGCTCTCTAAAATCCTGCACATGCCATATTTTTGTCTCCATTTGCTTGACTGCTATTTGATTTATGTAGAAATTTGTGTTTCATTTGTATGGAAGCCTCCCCTTTCAGAAAGGGGAGGGGTTTCGAGTCACCTTAGAAACATTTATTGCTTTCAAAGCCTCCACTTGCCAAATTTGGTTCCATTTGCTTGATAAATTTTCGAGTTATCCAGTAATTAGTGTTTCATTTGTATGGGAGAGCTCCCTCCCCTCCTCTTCAGAAGGCAGAGTGGTCTCAAACCATCATTGAAACATTTATTGCTTTAATAAACCTCCACATGCCAAATTTGGTTCTATTGGCTTCATTAGTTCTTTAGTTATGCAGAAATTTGTTTTTCATTTGTATGGGAGCCTCCCTTATAGAAAGGGGAGGGATCTCGATTCACATAAGAAACATTTCTAGCTTTCAAAAACCTAAACCTGCCAAATTTGGTTCCATTTGCTTGATTAAGTTTCGAGTTATGCAGAAATTTGTGTTTCATTTGTTTGGGAGCCCCCTCCCCCCCTTTCAGAATGAGGAGGGGTCACAAACTACCATTGAAACATTTTTTGTTTTTGAAAACCCCTAAATGCCAAATTTGGTTTCCTTTGCTGGATTAGTTTTAGAGTTATGCAGAAATATGTGTTTCATTTGTATATGAGCCCCCCCCCCCCCCTTCAGAAAAGGGAGGGGTCTGTAACTATCTTAAGAACCTTTTCCGCCCCAAAAACTCCTTCATACAAAATTTCACGCCGATCGGTTCAGTAGTTTCCGAGTCTATAAGGTTCAGACAGACATACAGACAGACAGACAGACAGATAGACAGACAGAAATTCATTTTTTTGTATATACACTGATTTTTTTTTACGACGGTAATGGTACCGCGTGAAAAAAAACGACGTAAAAAAACCTGGTTATTTCAAAAAACGACGTAAAAAACCGCGTTATTTCAAAAAACGACGTAAAAAAGATCAAGGAAATAAAAATTATATTTCATATTCATATTGAAAGGATATGGTCATAAAAATGTATTGGTGGTGGAAAAACATGGTTCCAGTATCATTGGCCACCGGGAATCTGCTACAAATGGATAGAGGTTGTTAATTCAATGTTTGAGCAAAACAGTCCAGAGTAGTTATAGAGAGTTTTCGTCTTCGGCAAAATTTCGCAGTGTGTCATTCGTCGTCTTTTGACATTATCATATTAGTTCCAAATCATGCCGCAGAGATGGCACTGCATTTTTGGATTTCAATTCGCGATATTTCAATGATTTTTAATCGTATGAAGTTGAAACAATGCCAGATCCAAGAGAATGACGGTCAGAATTGATTGCAGGGGTAAACAGAATTTTCGGGAGAGAGGAAGGGGAGAGGGGTTCCAACTTTTTTACCCCTTAAAAGGCCGACAGGGTGCCCGGGTACCTACAAAACTAAAATGCCTACATCTCCGGCAATTTTCAACCGATTTCAACAGATTTGGACTCCTTGGATTGAGAATTTCCTTTTCTATCAAGTTATTATCACGATGGACCATTTCGAACACTCTGAATTCTAGAAAATCCGGATTTTCACGGGCATGTCCTGATGTAATGATACTGACCGTGGATTTTGGTAGAAATCCAGCAATATGGGTATCAAACTTCTTAAAATTTCTTCAGCAGATTGACTTTTCTTGTTTTGGGTCCATCGGATGTATGAAAGTGGCCAGTCCGGAGTAGGTTCCCCAAGGGTCCGTGGCTGGTCATAGGCATTTTCAATGGAACCATATATGTGTATCGAACTGCTTGAAATTTGCTCAAGTGTTTGTTCACTTACTATTGACTTACTTCATGTGTACTAGAGATGTGCAAAACAGCTCACAGAAGTGAGCGGCTCTGAACTGTTCAGCTCTTTGGGATAAAACGATTCTTGGGATCAGCTCTCTTAGTAACTATTTTCATCTTTCTTTCAATAATTATAACAGAAAAATATGTGTTTCCCATAAATGTTTTTATATTTTTATTATACATACGAATTGTGAAACAAGATAGTACTGTCAATTTCTCTGTAATATTCATATTTCAAACAAATTATTGCACATTGTGATTAACGAACAGAATTTCTGCAATATGTGTTGGAGATAATCTGTTTCTCTTCTCCGTACTTATTTCCCCTGCCTTTGAAAAAATTCGTTCGCACGGTACTGAAGTTGCTGGAATACATAATCGTTGCTTCATCAGATCGTATGCTCTCGGATAGACGGCTTTTCGGCTCTCCCACCATTCGAGGGGATCACTTATACGCGGTAGTTTAGGTTCAGCGAGATATTTATCTAACTCTAACGTTGCTACTGAAGTTGGATTTTGGTTTCCTTGATCTTCAATGATTTGTTTGTCAAAATCCTCCCACAATGACGATGAACAAGCTGTAGAGCACTCCTTTTGAACATCTTCGCGCACTACTTCATCCTCGGTGTCAGACATTTGTTTTATCGCCGAAGTGTATGCGATTTTGTAGGCATTTTCATCCCAAAAGGCTTGTTTTTTGAACCGTGGATCCAATAAAACTGCCTGTGCAATATGCTCATTTGCTTCCCTTCCACCAAATCGTTTTTGAAGTCCTTGTACAAGTTCATTCTTCAACGCAATGGCAGAATCTGAGAGATTCGCATCAGAAAACGATGCCATCTTCTTCAGCATAATGTGGTATAGCATACATGTTTTGGAAATCGACACGTTTTTCTCAGCAGAAATCTCTACAGTAACATCGTAGAAGATTCGCAAAAGATTGACGCTGTGCTCGATTACTGACCAATCATTAGCACAAAAACCGTATTTGGAATCTAGCAACGCCAAAGTCAATACTACTGGCTCTTTGTTTAACAAAAATCTATCCAACATATCGAAAGATGAATTCCACCGAGTTGGAACATCTTGTTTCAACTTCAGCACTGGTTTACCGAGTGATTTCTGCATATCAGTTAACTTGGCCATCGCAAAGCTGCTCTTTTTAAAATACTGTACAGTCGATTTAACTTTGTCGATAGTCACTTTAATGGTTTTATTAATCGCATTTTGCACTACCAGATTCAGCGAGTGGGCAAAACAAGAAATATGCTCTATTTTAAGAATAGATGCTGCACATTTCATATTAGATGCATTATCTGTTACAAGAGCAGCTACCTTGGAATCAACATTAAATGCTTCCAAAACAGCAGTAATCCAAGTCGCGATATTCTCTCCAGTGTGTCTTCCATCAAACTCGGAGCATTCCAATAAGTAAGACTTCATTTCACCCCGTCTATCTATGAAATGAGCCGTCATTGCATAGAAACTTACGTTGTTCAAGTTCGTCCATCCATCACAAGTTACGCTGATCGCTGATGCTTCTTCTAAACTCTGTTTAACTGCGATTAGCGTTTCATTGTACACCGCAGGTAACAGGCTGTTCGTTAATGTTTTTCTACTTGGCAACGTGTAAGATGGACTAAGGAGACGCACGAAATTCTTAAATTCAAGATCTTCCACCAAAGAAAACGGATGATACTCTTTGCAAATCATCTTAAGCAGCTGAATATCAAGCAACCTACTTTTTTGTATGGAAATCGGTCGATTAACGTCAACAAATTTCGTCATCAATGGTTGAGAGGAACTCGCAAAAGTCATTTTCGATGCCACGGGTGAAACTAAATCGTCACCCTCTCCAATTTTTGAAGAACCGATGTCAGCAGATGCAACCTTAATCCCGGAAACGCTCACATTTGTTGCTTTGAGCCCATTGGAATCTCCTGCGGATGCAGCCCCAAACCTTTCTAACGAAACCAGCGGATGTTTGTTTTGGAGATGCCTTTTCATATTCCCGGTGGAACCATTTGAGGATGCAATCAGATTGCCACAGTACCGGCATTTTGCCTTTGGACCTTCCTTCGTGAAATGGTACCACATATCGCTCGTCATTCTCCCGCGAGTAGCCATGGTTATTTTTCTCGAATCTAAAATTTGCCGAATACCTTGTGATCAAAAAGTTCCGGTAATTTTCAATTTAAAAAGGCCGTTTTTTTTTTTTGGGGAAATTTTTTTTGTGTGAAAGGGGAAAACTATTTTTGTTATTTTGTGAAAGTGTGGGAGCAAATTTTCCTTTTTTTTTTTTTTGACAAATCTTTTTGTTAGTCGAAAAATAGACGCTCGGGGATTTTTACCATGGATAAAAAATTGGAACAACGCGTTTGTGTGAAATTTTGTGTTGCAAACGGATTTTCTGCAGCGGAAACGCTCAGAATGTTGCAAAAAGCCTTTGGTGAGGACTCTATGTCACAAAATCGTACATTTGTTTGGCACAAAGACTTTAAAGAAGGCCGTGAAAGCGTGAGTGACATGCCGCGTTCTGGACGACCATCGACCTCAACTACCGATGAAAACATCGCTTCCGTGAAGAATTTAGTTATGGAAAACCGCTCAATTAGCATTCGGGAGATAGCTGCACTCCTTGATATCTCATTTGGATCGACCGAACACATTTTGACGGAAATTCTGGGCATGAAACGCATTGAAGCACGACTTGTTCCAAAAGAGCTGAATTTTTTGCAAAAACAGCATCGAGTTGAGGTCGCTAAACAGATGATTGCGAACGCAGATAGCGATCCCACATTCATAGAACGCATCATAACTGGTGATGAAACGTGGGTATATGAATTTGATATGCTCACAAGTCAACAATCGTCCGAATGGCGCGCCGAAGATGAGCCGAAACCAAAAAAATCACGACAAAGTCGCTCCAAAATTAAAGTTTTACTGACCGTTTTCTTTGATTTTCGCGGTGTCGTCCATTCTGAATTCCTTCCAGAAGGTCGAACGGTTAACAAAGAGTATTATTTACAAGTTATGAGACGTTTGCGTGAGGCAATTCGAAAGAAGAGGCCAGAATTGTGGCGCAATAATTCGTGGATTTTACACCACGATAACGCTCCATCACACACCGCGCTCACTATTTGTGAATTTTTGGCCAAGAACTCCACCAATACCATCAAACAAGCACCATATTCACCAGACCTTGCCCCGTGCGACTTCTTTCTCTTCCCAAAACTGAAAATTCCGCTCAGCGGTAGGCGTTTTGAATCGATTGATGCGATAAAAAAGAATTCGCTGGAAGAACTGAAAGCCATACATTCATCGGCCTATAAAAAATGTATGGATGATTGGATAAAGCGCTGGCATATGTGTGTTGCCTCTAATGGCGAGTACTTTGAAGGCGATAATAAAGATATCAATTAAAAATTGAAATAAATGCGTTTTTTTTCAAATTACCGGAACTTTTTGATCACAAGGTAAATAAAGCGCATGATATACAAACTAAATACATACCTTCAAACAGCAATGCTCTTGAAAATACGGATAAATTCTTTTAAAATTCTATCTGAATACTGAACGAACGAAATATTTGCCTGAATGACTTTACAAAGTTTATTGAACGCAGTCGGTTTTGTTTTACCCAAGAATGAAAGAGAAAATGGTTGAGAGGCTGAGAAACTTTCGGAGAGGGAAAAGTAGGTGAGATTACATGAAAATGAATGATAGTTCGCTGTTTTCTATCGGCTGGTATTTCTATCGGCTGGTAGGCAATTGGTGAGGGAGCGAACGTCATACCTACCCATTCTCGCTCTTTTTGCCGTATAGAAGATCTGTTCAGCTCTAAGTTTGTGTAGGCAACTGTAGCGGAGAGAAATGAACATGCGTTCCACACTCCGGTTGCTTTTTGATTCGGGTTTCAATTCAGCTCCGTAGCTATGCTCATGTCGTTATTGTCTGGAACAGCTCTTTGAAGAAAGAGAGAATAGTGGATATAATATATATATTATATTCTCATTTTTCAATTTGTGTAGCTAGGCAAGAGCTGATGAACCGGGGTTCTTAAAAACGGATTGGCAGATCACCGGTTCTTTTTAATGAATCGATTCTTTAGAACAGCTCACCAGAAAATTGCCCATCTCTAATGTGTACTGCAAATCAAAATGAAATTTAATTTTAATTTACTTCTACGTCGTTTTTTAAAATAACGTGTTTTTTTAACGCGATTTTTTTACGTAGGTTTTTTTACGCGGTACCACTACCGTAATGCAAAAATACTTCAGAGTACTGTAGCGCCATCTATGCAGTGTAATTTGGAACTAATATGATAATATTAAAATACTACAAATAACATACTGAGAAACGTTGCCGAAGACAGCAACTCTCTAGCGTTTAATTTAGAAAAGATAGACTGCAGTGCCATCTATGCAGCATGATGTGGAACTAATATGACAATGTCAAACGACGACAAACAACATACTGAGAAACTTTGCCGAAGACGGCATTTCTCTAGCGCCTCATTTAGAATAGATATTCTTCCATATTCTTTCAATATGAATATGAAATATAATTTTTATTTCCTTGACTTTTTTTTCGTCGTTTTTTGAAATAACGCGGTTTTTTTACGTCGTTTTTTGAAATAACGCGGACCGCGTAAAAAAAACCGCGTAAGAAAAACCGCGTAAAAAAGCCGCGTAAAAAAACTTCAGTGTATATAGATAAACCTTCCAAAAACCACGTTTATTCGACCACACAAACACAAACTAAATACTGCTGCTCTTCTGTTTGCCGTAAACATTGGAGATTTGAAGGATTCCCGCTCATAACTGCCAACTGACGGTCTTACTAGTACTAAATAGACTAAACAGGAATAAAATTAAACAGCTTCAATCGTGTTGAAAAGTCACCTTCTTCAGTGATACATATTTGAATGCAACGATGCGTTGGTTGGAATTAAAAACTTTTAATTAACAACTGAGCTGGAAAAAATACTCGCCATAGATTAGGAGCCAAGCAGACGGAGAAGTTTCAAAATCAAATGGATGGATGGATTGTGGAAATTTCATGCTGCATTTTTCGTTGATATGCTGATTATAGATAGCGGGGCCGACCTCGACGTAGTGGTTAACACCCATACCTCTCACGCCAAAGTCACACCAAACACGAATCTCACCCCTGGACAAGTTACGAAAATACCCAAAAGGGGTATTTGAGTAACTAAGACGGGAGATGAACCAGCCCGAAAATACATCAGTTTTCTTAAAACTTAAGTTAGAGGAGGAGCATCGACTACTCGCAGTCGTCTCGAAGTTATGACATATGACTGGTCATGTCATAATAAACTACTATGTAAGTGGCGATTATCAATGATTGTAATTTTTCCAACTTGAAATGATACTCCGTATGGAGTGAACCATCGCAAAAATCGGTCGACTACGATGGGCTGGGCATGTCGTAAGAATTTCGGACGACAGCCCTGTGAAAGTGGTTCTCGAAAACGAACCCACAGGTAAAAGAAAAAGGGGGGCCCAACGAGCGGGGGGGGGGGATAAACAAAAAGAACACCCGGGGCCCCCCCCGAAAACGGGGGGGGGGGGTGGGTACACCCGGGGACAGTAAAAAAGAGAAAAACTTTGTGTGTAAAGGGGAGGCCCCCCCGGCTTTTGTCTGGTGGGGGGGGGGGGGGGGGGGGACACCCCTTTTTGGGGGGGGGGGCAGGTCGTCTTTGTGTGGTTTTTGAGACGACATAGCCGTTAATTTGGGAGAGGAGGAGAAAAAATATTCCTTTTTTTTTTTCTTTTTTTGCATGAGTATGAGCATGAGCATGATTGACCGCCCGAGATTGCTACTCCGTTATTGCCAGATCAGCTGTAATTACACAGAGAACCAGCAGATGATGTTTGGGACTAACACACATCCTCAATATGTAAAAACTGGTGATCCCAAACTAAGGCAATACCGGCGCCGGCGCCGGCCCCGCCCGAATGCAGGTCAAATAAGGAAAGCGTAAGAATATATTGACGTGATAATCGCTTTATTGGAAGCCGAGAACACCTCTGCACTTCAAAAAATCACTGAGATGTTGGATACCAAGGTTGGGTGGCAGCAGGGTTCGTTTTGGTAAACGATAAGCTGATTAGAGAAACATTTAGATATAAGTACCGATTTTCGATTTGAACACCCTCTCCATGGCTGGATTTTGTACCTGGACGCTGGTGAGAGGGCCCAATCTTGTGTAAATGGGGTGGGGGGGATAGCTGTTTTATGTGAGGGGTGGGGGGGTCTTTTATGGTGGTGTCTTTTTTTAAAATATTTTGGGGGGGGAAAAAAGGGAAAGCCACGAAAAGAAGTGATAATATCACCCCTCTCCTCTTTTTTTTTAATGCGGGGTCGGATGTGTACAGGCACAAAAGTTGAGTATGATATCGGCGGGTTGGGCCGCCAATCACTAAATATTCAATCATAGATAGATTTATTAAATTTTGAAAACGTTTAGTATTCAATTTGGGGTGAAAGTTTTAACTGTGTCATAGAATTTTCTATGCAGTGGACTTTTAGACCGTGGCCATAAGTATTGTGGTTTTGTGGGATGCGGAGGACCCGTTTAGGAACTCAGAGTATCGTATCACTGGGGTTTGTCATAGGTGGGTTTGTTCAGAATGAAAGAGGTGTGCTACCGGCGGGCTTTGACGCAATTTACGCTTAGACGAGGCTAGAAACAGTTTGTAGACGCCTGACATCAAGTAGTTAAGGGACACGACAGGAGGTGCACTTTTCATTGGCTTGGCAACTCTTTCATTGTTGTTTTTCATTGATTGTCATTAACTAAACATCAAACATGCCTTAATTGCAATTCTAATTCTTATTTTAATATTCATTATAATTTAAATATGTGCGGTATACGACAGCCGACTTTCAAATTAAAGCAAATCATGGAGATACTTTGATATAGAAACTTGCAGCGTAAAAACAACATGAAATTTACAGTGGCATCGCAAATAGCCTGGTTACATTGATACGAACTACAGGGAATGACTCTCTCTCTCTCTCTATCTATCTTTTCGGGATTTGCCGTACATCATTGTAATGCGGAATTGTAAATTAACGATTTTATGATTTTCTTTTTGCAGTATTTTTAACCGGTCCAAAACGCCGTACCTTAACCACCAACCCTAACTAATCATTGTTCCTTCCCATGGAGTTCATGTGGTCTGAATAGACTAGTTCGCCATTACCCCTCCTTCATCATCGGCTTTGGGCTGACTTGCGCCCTTATTGCCCCACCAAATGCTGCAAAATCAAAATGAAAATGAAAAGTACCGATTTTCAGTTTGCACCGATTTATACCACTAGTAAGGATGCTATCGGGGCCACTCACAAAGTATGATGGTGGTTTATCAATGAGAAAACAAAGTAATATCGATTTGGACCGAATTAAACCAACAGTAAGCATGCCATTTGGGCTGCTCACGAAGTGTGATGGTGGTTTTTAATTAGGATTTTTTTTTTTTTATTAAGAAAGTGCAGCAGAGGTACACAATAAATGTTCCGTATTTTCGCTCTCTAGAGTATACACATGAGCATGAGCATGATTGACCACCCGTTCTTGGTACTCCTTTATTGCCAGAACAGCCAAGGGGCAAACCACTGAGCAATCCTGAGTAACTCTGAGAAATTATGAGTATCTCTTAATCACTGGATTCATATTGTGATATTGAACATTCCTACCTTTTGTAAAGCTTGGTTTTGACAGTAAAAGTGCATAATCAAAACAAGAAAGTTCTGTTGTGAAGGGTTACCGTATAAATTTTGTGACTATCCTCACCCGTTAGTCATTAAATGAATATGTAATTAATAATAATTTGTGTAGATTGTGTTGCGTTGTTTTTAGCACTGGTGGAACTTGTGTCGGTCCCCCAAGCTAAGCACAGCTCATTTCCAGTCCTCATCCGCTATCCACCTGAAGCCGACCACCCCGTATGAAAATCAATTAGTCGCACCTTCATTAGTCACTGCATCAGCCAACGTCGAATGGGTTGGGTCAATCAATCCCTACAATTGGAATATGTGGCATTTATTGACTGCCAAACGGATCACCTCCAAAAAGAAACCAAGCTGGGTCGACCAATCGCAAAACTGGAGTTTTCAATACTTGCGATTGGTCGAACCGGCTTGGTCTCTTTTTCGAGATGATTCGTTCGGCAGTCAATAAATTCCATGTAGGGTATGTGTCCCTTGACTCAGCCTAATATGCAACAATCGATTACATTTTTTATTATAACTCATAAAGTATTTGAGCAGGAAGCGAGATTGAACTAGTTATACACTTGCTTAGATATGTTTAATATGCCATTTGGTAGTATGAATCACGAAAAGTTACACAACTCATTTTATAAAGTCCGATACTTTCGAGGGATATGGATTTAATGTCGGTCTATAAGCACCAAATTGGGTCTATTCATGCACTCTTAAAAATTATGAATCTTACACGTGACGTAATCCTTATATCCCGTAAATTTTTGAAGACTTAATTTCAAATAGGACTCAATTTTATGTCAATCCTGATGAAGTCGGAGAATTTAATTAGTTGCATTCAACAATCCATCATATTGCTCTGAAAACAACGATCCATAACCTACTTTTAAATCTACTATTGAATTATGCGTCATATTTCTAAATTTAAGGGAAACAAGTGGTGAAAAAAAGACAAAAGACTGAATTTTGTGTTTCAAAAGAAGTAGATTTACATAACCGTTGACTTCTGCTCTAGCGTCATAAAAAGCATTTAGTCTATTTCTCAACATTGTCAGTATCACACGTCGCGAATATCCACAAACGTATCGACCAAATGTGAATTGACAGAAAACGGAAAACGCGTGTAAAGGGAGCCCTAACAGGAAAAAATAACACATGGATGATAAATGTTGATCTCGATAGCTGAAAATGATATTAATCACCAGTCAAGTACCTGAGAAAAATACCTGTGAAATATATGCAACTAAGAAGTACTCGTGTACTAGGTATTGTGGGAAATTTTTTCGTAGTCCTTATCACACAACGAGACATAATCAATTGGTGATCTCAATTATATAATAATGTTACAGTATAATTGAATTGATGCTGCAATTAATAATAAATTTGGTTTATTTGGGTAGAAATATAATTTGTTTAATAAAATTAGAGAGATATTTTTTTTTGTAGGTACCTATATAAGTAAATTACTAGAGATACTATAAAAGCATTACTAAAGATTGACAATGATGTTAATGATGAAAGCATGATTGATTGTTTCATAACTTAATTTTACGTCTTGACGTGTAAATTGCTTTTGAGATTTTACTATCGTGTAATTTTGATATCAGACGTAAATTTATGTCTAGCGGGCCGCTCCTTTTATGTGCATCCAAGCAGCTTTAAATTTACATGAGTTTTTCTAAGTGTGTGGATGCAACTTCGTCCCATTCCACAGATTTGTTATTAAATGTTGTCTTTGTACGATTTTTTTTTTGTTTTTCTGTTTCTATGTGTTTCCGGGTGTGTTCGCTCTACCCAACAAAAAATTTTTTAAAAATAAACAAACAACAAAAAAAATGTTATGTTATTTTGTGCCGGGGGCGGCAGTGCAGGTTTTTTGGGAAATAGAAATGAGTGGGAAGGGAAGAGAAAATAAATTCAATAAAACACATCTTTTGTTGGTTGCGTGTTTGTTGGTGTAGGGGAATAATTTATATGAAATTTTGTTTACGTTCCGGGTTTGTGGGATTGGGTTGTTTGGTTTTTTTTTTTTGGTGGAAAAGAAAGAAATTTTTGTTTGTGAAAAATAATTTTTTTAATAACAACATTTTTACTAAGTTATCCAGGCAACAGTCCATAGTTGGGAACGTGAAAAAAAATATGTTCCTAACATTGGGTCTATGTTTTTCTTGTTAAATCATTGTTATTTTACCTATGTGACCTGTTAGTTTATAACGTGTGACTATTTTCTGTAAATCTTGGCTGCATTATTCGGTTTATAGATTCAATTTCTGAAAATTTTGATCATTGGAAGATCGTGTCGATAATCTGTTCAGCTTAACCAGTAAACTCATGTTGTCTTAAAAGTTGAGGAAATCGAAAATCACGCAAAAGCGAACAACTATTAATTAATCAATAATGTCTCAGTTGCTTTGAAATAAATCGGTCATCCTGATAGGAACATAATTTTGTTGATTATCACTGAATTAATGACATTTTTGGTACATAGGCCGAATGAAGAAGCTAGGCTGACATTACATCCCGTTACCCTATTCCATTTGTTTTTCGTCTTCCTACAAGAAAAACAGTGAAACAATATCAAACAATTCAGCCAATACCTTGCCTGAAATGAGAGCTACTTACGATACGTTTATAAATCATTTTCAAAGACAGTAAATATACTGCTATTATTGGTTGCCAAGGTTGACACCGTCACATTCAAGCCAGTGCAGCCAGAATACTTTAAATCGAGTTATAAATTATACAACTTGATGGAAGCTGATGCATTCTGAGCAAACGTGAGTTTTATGATCAAATAAGAGTGAAGCTGATTTTATCGTTTTCGTACACATTTTTTGGCATTCTCACCACTCTGAATCTTGGGGAGGGAAGAAATTCATAAAGTGTGCAAATTTGATGAATCCTGAGTAATTTTGAAGTGAAAAATTTACTCACAGGAAAGCTGTCTTGCCCCTTGCGATCAGCTGTAATTACACAGAGAACCAACAGATGATGTTTGGGACTAACACACATCTTCAATATGTAAAAACTGGTGATTCCAAACTAAGCCAATATCGGCGCCGGCCCCGCCCGAATGCAGGTCAAATGACGTGATATTTGCTTTATTGGAAGCCGAGAATACCTCTGCACTCCGAAAAATCACTGGGATGTTGGATACCAAGGTTGCGTGGCAGCAGGGTTCGTTTTAGTAAACGATAAGCTGATAAGAGAAACAGTTAGATATAAGTACTGATTTCCGATTTGAACCGATTTATACTACTTGTAAGGATGCTATCGGGGCCACTCACAAAGTATGATGATGGTTTTTCATTGAAAAAACAAAATAATTTTTAATCATGCTGCAAAGCCGATTTGAACCGATTTTTACCAACAGTGAGGATGACATTGGGGCTTCTCACGAAATGTGATGGTGGTTTTTAATTATAAACTGTTCCAGAAAGTATAAGCACTCTTTCAAAATAACAAAAAAGTCATGTTTTTTTTTGTTTTAATAATTTTATTTGGCAAATCATATTTGTATTTGTGTTTTATATGATATGTTACTCTCGTTTAATCAAAATATTTAATCATAGCCAAGACTCCTAACTTGACCCATTAGCTTCAGCACAGTGGTACTTCCCACCATTTTGACCACTTTTGGCCAATCTTTTTTAAATTTTTTGGATGTCGTCCGCTGGTTTTGTGAATTTTCGAAGCTTTGCTTTGGTTAAAGCCCAAAAAGTCTCGATTGGCCGTGCCTCCGGGCAGTTCGGCGGATTCATGTCTTTCGGCACGAAACATACATTTTGACTTTTGTACCATTCTAAAGTGTCCTTTGCGTAATGACATGACGCCAAATCAGCCTAAAACACTACTTGGCCTTCGTACTGCCTGATCATCGGCAATAATCGCTTCTGGAGACATTCCTTAACGTATTTCTGAGTGTTCATCGTCTCCGTTGTGATGTACGGGACTAGGTGTTTTACCACACTCGCATATTGCCTGCCTGTCTCCGTTTCGGGGATGTCTTTGTCTTCGCTTATAGTATAGAATTGTGGTCCGTGAAGCGTTTTGTAATTTAGTTTCACATACGTTTCATCGTCCATTATTATACACCCAGAATTTCTACACAATAGCGAATCGTAGAGTTTGCGGGCCCGTGGTTTCACGAATGTGGCCTGTTTTGGGTTCCTTTTGGGTTTTTTCTGCTTCCGTATGTTTTTAGCCCAAGTCTTTTTTGGCACGCATGACGTTACTCGACGAAGTTCCTAGTTTTTTCGCAACATCCCGAACGGAAGTCGCTGGTTTTCGCTTGTAGGCATCCCTAATCTTTTTATCGATATCCGGGCTAACAGGCCGGATTTCCGACCACTCTTCGGTGCATCTTCAAACGCACACTGTTCTCTATATTTTCGAATCGCAGATCGTACCGCTCCGACGCCTACACCCTCTTCCTTGGCCAATTTTCTCTAGGAGAGTCCGCTCACAGTGCACCATTTGTGCACGATACTTTTTCGTTGTTCCGGAGTAAGACCGCGCATTTTGATAGGTAACACAAAACTGAGCACTTTTTTGATGCTATGTCATTCAGAAATGTGCAAACAAAAGGACGCAGCCAAAACATGTTGAAATATTTCATTATATTCAAAGTGACCGTTAAAATAAGGTGTGCTTATACTTTCTGGAACAATCGTTAGAAAAACAAGGTAATTTGCACAAACGCTTGAGGTTTGCATCGATCTATACCAACAGTGGTTTACTTGTTCCAAGACATGGTGGCCAGCGAGTATGGCGAGCGAATAATATGGATCCCAATTAATTATGACCTCTACCACCGGCCCACCATACCCGACGGAACACCACATATCACCGGGACCCAGCATTTTTGTTTTAATTTTTCTGTGCTCATTCGATCACTCGTGCCACCGAATAATAGCTAACCGAAATAGTAGACAACGCGATTTGCCCGATAGCAAAATGACTATAATATATACTGGCACCAATTAATCAACATTTAGCATTGAAAATTTACAAAATTTCCACTTAATTATTAAACACTGTGCCAACGAAAAAATAACAATTCGCACTAGAAAAACCTAAAATAGCAATAAAAAAATGATAATTCACTTTCAATAACTCAAAAATGATCGGTAAAACTTTCAAATAAAGCAATGGCAAATAGTATAAACGCAATAATGATAGTTTTCTGTCTTAATGAAACATGAGACAAAAATCTTCAAACCTTTCCAATCTTTAAAATAAGAAGAAAGATTAGTAATTTCCATTTAATTCCAACTACCTTTATTGCTTATCTTGACAGATACGCGTATTTCGTCTACAATGTGCAGACTTCCTCAATGTCGTGTACTAATACTCGACTGAAAGAAAACCTTCGCTACCTGCCGCATATAAACTATTTTACCAATACAAACACTTGTACCTACAGCTAACATGTTTTGCCCAACCTATCCTGAGTAAAAAATAAACATACTTAACATCTACCTCACCTTTAACTTATACCTAATTATTCGGTAGCAGCGGGTGCTCCGCTGCGTTGGCTTTGTTGTCGTTTAGGTACTAAGTTAAAGAGCCATGTGTACCTTGGTCTTTGTTTAGTAGATTTGTGTTCTGTTGTTTGTTTATTTTTTAAGCTTTCTGTGACGTCTAATTTTCAGGTAGTTCGTAAGATGGTGATGTCATTCGTCGTTATGTCGTAATTTTTCTTGAAGATGTGTTCTGCAACTGTTGATTTGAAGTTATATGAAATTCCTTTGTCATTCTGTTTGACGGCCTTAGTCACCTCCGCTAGATGCTCATTGAACCTCGTTGCCAAGGTTTTTTTGTTTGACCTACATATATTTTGCTGCAGTGTTAACACTTGGTTTTGTATTCCTCTGCTCTGTCTAATACATCTACTGAATCTTTGATAGAGCCTAACAACGATGTCAATTGATTGTGCCAACCAGAGAGTCCAAACCAAATTCCATAAGTCGTGGTTTCAGCTTTTGCGTAGTGTCTTTATCGAAGGGGACGGATACACGTTTCAGGGAGTTCAGGTGAAATGGAGAGGGTTGTTTGTGATTTCCTATGAAGATGTTTTTCCTTTTTGTTAATATTTGCTTGAATTGTCCTCTTTTCGTAACCATTGAGCCTGGTAGTTTCGAAGATATATGCTAATTCTTTGGCTTTTCCGGTTTTATTGAGAGGAAGAGTCAACATCCGGTGGATCATGTGATGGAAAGTGCAATCCTTAAGTGCTCGTTATCCATGATGACGACTCTGTTGCCTTTTTCTGCTTTTAGGTAAAAAACAGGCTTTGACTTCAGATCCTTGATGATGCGAATTTCCTTCTCGTTGCTGTTTCTTTGTGTCTGTCCGTCCTTAATTAAGTTTGAAGTGATAGTCCTGGCTGCAAGGGTGTGTGTAATTGCTGTCTCCACGTCGCACAGTGGCTGGAGGCCGGACAAAACCAAAACAAATATGTCTTTATTTTTCATGTTTTATATTTTTCCTAGCTTTTTAACTAACATGGAGTAACAAATTCATCATTTTTTGTTTTGTTGGAGCTCACATTTGCACTTATGAAGTTTTAGGCTATAGTTTCCTTGTATCTGCATCTTAAAAGGATGGTTTGTTTTGGGATTTACTTAGCTGTTATCCACAAAATACACAATATTGATTTGAGGAAAGGTATCTGCCAAAGTATTAAGGTTTATACAAATATAATACTTTAGCGTAACTTAATCAAATTAAGCGTAACGTAATATATGGATGTTAGAGTACCATTGACTAGATTAGTAACTTGTTTTGCATTATAATATTTATTTCTCCGAAATTCTTAATTATCTTCATCATCTTCAAAAATTAGCAAATTCTGCACTTCTTCCGGAACGTCACTTTTCGATTTTGGCTTGTTGTGCCTGAAGCTGGACACAACCGGATCCGATGCAACCAACAAGCCTCGAAACATGTCACCAATGGTTCTTTCACGGGATCCTTTATATGTATGATTTTCACGTGTTCTTCTAATTTCTTTGTTCATACTTTTCTGGGCTTCTTCGGAAACTTTACCGATGGGGATCGAAGATTGATTGATGAATTCACATCCATGTATCAATAATTTGTGAACTGTTGTTGGCATGTGATACACACTACATAGCTTCACGTAATAGAAAGCTCCGTTGCTTTCGCCTTGAACTTTGGAACATCAATACTTTCACCACAAGAAATTGCTGTCAACAAAGTTCGAAACCGTAGAATTAAGTTCAAATCAACTCCTGTAATATTTGAAGATATGATACAAGCATCAAAGCGGCCAGGCCTACTGCGTTGCATTAACCGCAAAAGATGATTCTGTAAAATGAGTTGGATTCAAATGAAAGGATTTGAATCACAACCCATTTTGTGAATCTACAGGGGAGGAAGGATACGTGGACATACCGTACCATACGCTCCGATGTAAAAATAATAAAATAATATTAAAAAAAAAGTCATAAAAATCCGAATAATGATAATAATAAAAAAATGAAATGAATATGCAAATTCATATGGAAAAGTATATGAAATTTACCTAAGGGACATTATAACGTAAAATGATAATCACAATTACACATGCCTGCCGATTGTTGTCCTACTGCTATTGTAAAAGTAATTGCGTATCCATTATGAACCTAAAAGTTTGGACAATATATTGCAGCCACGAGAATCCACGAGAAAGTTTTTTTTTTATAACACACTTGGGAATTTCTTGGGTGATCTGAAATTAAACGCAGGCAGTACGACAAGGGATCCTGGAAACAACTAGATGACGTCCAATTATCTTTCTGTCAATATTGAAGCTTGCAGCACATCAAAGACACAATACAAGCGTCAGAAGGCCAGTTCAACTGCGTTGCATCAACTGCAAAGAAGATTTCGTAAAACGAGCTGGATTAAAACGAATAGACCTGGACCACAACGCATCCCGTGAATCTACAGGGAGGAAGGATGCGTGGACACACCGCCTCACACGCTCCGTATCATATCAAGTCGAATATAATAGAAACTTTACACATATGTGTGAACCCAGTTACCTGAAATTGAACATTGCAAATACCTGAATTTCGAACAATACATAGTATATAATGGTACGATCTCATTTGTGACGTACAGTAAAAGTATTATTCCACGCAGATATCGTGGTATCCCCTACGAATCCGCTTTTACAAGTGATATATTACTTTAAATACGAATAAAATACGTGAATATATTATTATGCAATGCTGAAAGTTATAAACATAAAAATTATTGCCAAAATGAGACTCTATTTCTTGTCAGGTTGCTTCTTACTGCTTTCACATGGTTTTGGTAAGCAACCATCATTCTACTGGGCACGCTGAGCTAATTAGTTCAACGAAAATGGAAAATATGGATGGAAATAATGGAGGCGTTAATGTAATTGATTGATAGTTATTTATTGATAATAAAAGTAATATATTGAGCGGAGCAATGGTAGAATGTACAATACAAATCTAATAGTTTATAAACAGACAAAATAGTTCACTACTAGCTACTATCATGCTCGCCACTTGGTGGTAAGTATTGGCATAACCTAGGTAGGTTTCCTCAAAGAATTTCTCACTGGACCCAATAGTCAACGTCCAACTTTTCCTGCGCACAAAATCAAGGGATTGACGTTGACAAGTTATACCGGGTTCTCATTACACGACACCGTGCACTGGTCGGGGCGTTTTTGTGTGCTGGGTGGAAAAGTCACCTAGTCTAACTGACTATTTCGTTCCAAACCCAAAAAAGGCACGTCCCGGTCACAGCACGGCTTAAAAACAACACTTCTTTATGCTTCTAAAGCCACCTAAAGCAAGGTGTCTCTCATTTACAAATAAGAAACCCAAGTCATCAAAGAAGTTTAACCAAAAAGGAAACAATTTTTTGAGAAAAGGGAAACTAAAATATTCACCCAATTTTTGGAATAAAGCAAGATGATTGAGCGTAACTATACTGCTGGGTCATCAAAGCTTTTTGCAAAAAGGAATATAGGTATTTTTAAATATTCCGCGGAACGAGGAAAAAAACCAATACGTATCTATGGCAACGATGGAAAAATTAACATGAAGTGATGGGCAAGAAAATATAATATAATGTTAAACATTAAATGAACGTTTACTTATCATGATTACGTTTCGTTGGTCTTCATCCCCATTTGGAATTGTACGGAAACCCGACCGTCCAAAGTCTACCAACACCATGATTTGACTCCCACGTCAGAAAAGATACATCTCCACATACATTTTAAAATCCTTGATCCGTTGTGAATTGTTTCATCTTCGTAAAACCTCTCGAAAGAAAACGGAAATGAGTTTTTCGCATTTATCATCAATGCATCCTACATATTTTTCAATGCAGCTGCTAATAGCAGTACGTTTATCGTTCGAATTGGTTAACGCAAGGACCGGATCCAGTATGTGTTTTCTTTATAAGAAAATTTCTAGTTAAGATAAACAAAAGAGTTAAACGTAAACATTGGTTAGGAATTGATTACCGTGAGTGACGAACTAGCCAATGGCAAGAAATTCACAATCATAAAGAAACGAAAATAATTAATTACCTTCTGGTTTGGAACACATTTTATGATGAAATCTTGGTGAATATTCAACTGAGCACACCGGAAACTACCTGCTTTTGAATGTTTAAGATTCATACGCAAATATTTGTGTTGACGTTTGAACAAGCTTTTAGGATCCTCCACAATTTTAGTGAGAGTAGCACAGTATTTGTTTGTGAAATATATCAGTATCATGCCTTTATGACGATCAAGGTGATAGGATAATCAATGTATTTTGGTCACTGCAAAAAAAACACTTCCGTTTTGGACACTTCCGTTTGATTTTGCTAGGAGCGTACAAAATAAAATTGGGTTTCGAAGTGTCCAAAATACACTGATTACCCTACGATACGTGGCTCCATCATATCGAGTTTTCCTGTGTAGTTATCTCCGAAACAAAAGTGACTAGTTGAATAAAACCACTACTCCATGTTTGTTGCGTTGCAGCATACAATCCTTCACAGTTTTAAGCATGAAGTCATCATGGTGCACCATAACAAATATTTTCGCTAATCCATAGGGGTTCGTAAGCTTCAGGTTGAGAATCGCTATGATGGAAAAATAAACAACTCGAACGAACAAAAAAAACAACGTTAAATTAAAAAAGTTATAATGAAATTTCAATTCTACGGAAAGGAAAGGTTATAAAACACATTAGGGAGATACTCTCTCATTTTTATTGACTTTTGATATCAGAAATGGATTTAGCACCCCAAAATAACATGAGGGTTTCAGTCAATTTGGGAAACAGTTTAGGTTTTGTCTGACTTTTTTTCGGTGTGCCGCCACTGTGCGTCGAAGATGATCTACTCCACGTCGGGCTTGGATGTGTCAAGATAAGCTATAAAGGTAGTTGGAATTAAATGGAAATTACTAATCCTTCTAATCTAATCTAATCTAATACAAACGCAGCCAGTACGAGAAAGCATCCTGGAAATAATTGGGTTAGATGACGCCCAATTTGTTTTGTCAATATTGATGCTTTCAGTATATCAGAGACATGATAAAAGCGTCAAAGCGGCCAGGCCTACTGCGTTGCATTAATCGCAAAAGATGATTCTGTAAAATGAGTTGGATCCAAATGAATAGATTTGAACCACAGCGCATTTTGTGAATCTACAGGGGAGGAAGGATGCGTGGGCATACCGTACCATACGCTCCGAGGTAAAAATAATAAAATCATATTAAAATAAATCATGAAAATCCGAGTATTGATAATAGTCATAATAAAAAGAATAAAAATGTAAAATCAATGTGCAATGTCATGTAGAATAGTATATAAAATATAGTGAAGGGATTTTATGATGTAAAATGATAAAAACAATTACACATGTCTGCAGATTGTCATCCTGCTGCAATTGTAGAAGAATTTGCGTATCTATTATAAACCTAAAATTTAGATAATGTATCGTAGCCACGAGAAATAAAATGAAAATTATTTTAAAAACTAGGAAACTTCATTAATAACCTGAAATGATATATAAAAAATAGTATATCTAGAATTCCGTTTCCTTGCACCGCTATACTCGTTTGTAGTGGATCTCTTAGGTTTATGTATTTGATGACATCCACTGGTTGGTCACTGATCTTATCTAATCTAATTCAATACAAACGCAGCCAGTACGAGAAAGCATTTTGTAGACAACTCGGCTAGATGACGTCGAATTACTGCTTGCAGCACGTCAATGACATAATACAAGTCTCAAATCGGCCAGGCCCACTGCGTTGCATCAACTGCAAAGAAGAATCTGTAAAACGAGCTGGATTCAAATAAATAGACCTGAACCACAACGCATTCCGAGAAACTATAGGGGAGCAAGGATGCAGGACTCAGCGCACCACACGCTCCGAGCCATGTCAAGTAGAATATAATAGAAACTTTACATTTTTGTATGCCCCCATTAACCTGAAATTGAACATAACAGAAACCTGCCAATACCAGAATTTTGAACAATACATAGCATATAATGATAGGATCTCATTTGTTGTATACAGTAAAACTGTAATTACTAGGAATATATTGATTCGTCAATTAAATTTATATTAGACATCGGTCATTCCACGCTGATATCGTGGTATCGCAAATGTTCAAATGTCCCGTTACTTCAAACACGAATAAAATATGTGAATATATCATTATACAATGCTGAAAATAAAAGAAATAAAAATTATTGCTGAAATGAGACTCTAATTCTTCTCAGTGTACTATACCTCTTTTTAACATCCAAATACGGCTAACCTAATGCAATTCAATTTCCACTACACACCGTTTGGTTTCGATACACTCGTCATGCCGTTATGCGATAGATAGAGGACGGTCATGGATGCACCAACAAGTGTTTTCGCTGAGTATTCTATTCTCTACCGCATATATGCAGCACGGAGGTCTTGCGCTTACGGACCAGTATGGAACACTTGAAAAGTGTCGGGTAACCAAAATAATAATTTATCGATCGTTGCGTGAAAAACAACATAGTCAAAAAAGGTTCAATATTTGTCAACGCTGTCCCAGGCGTATCTTCCTTCTCACTTTAGCATACTAGATTAAGTGAACCCGAATTGTAAATTATGATACATGTTCAACTATAAAAACCCATGGAAAATAAAGTACTAGACAGTCTATGTTCATACACAAGACCTTGCGTTTCGATGCAATATTCGGCTAGTCCGAATACACTGCAAACCGAAATAATCCTTTGGCAAAGTGCTCTACAGTTCTCCAACTGTAGATACCACTAACTGCTTTGGCTCTCCTGTCTGAACGAGTGCGCGTAAGGCTGACCAAAGCCTGGCTGATCGAATCAGCACCGCAAAATACTGCTTTGGTAAAGGAGCAATATTATATCAGGTTGCTTCTGCCTCCTGGCACATGGTTTTGCTAAGCCATAATTTTACAGAGCACGTTGAGCTAATTGATTCAATGAAAATGGAAAATATATGATATAATTTCAAGGTACACAATCCTTACGCGGGTGATCTATAGTTCTAAAGCGTTAATGTGATTGATACAGGGGATGATCAAAAAGGAGAAGACTAGCAAAATTTTGTCCAGATTCAAAGTGATACAGTTCGGTGAATAATTAACCGATTTTGATGAAACTAGAAGCGTTCGACGGGGAATTTATTCTAGTTTTAGCATGTTGGAGATATCATGGATACTTTGAGGTTATGTCAAATGTGCTAATTTTCTGCAGCTCGTTATTTTTTATGTTACTAGAGAATCGGAAATATTATATTTTTTTCAGAAACTAGAATTCATAACAAGTCTGTCAGTGGTTAAAAATCGTGAATCGGCCCATAAACAACGCGATGGTGGTGGAAATACACTTCTCACGCGTGCTTCTAATGTAGACCAAAGTGGCTCGATAATGTTGAGGTCTGGTGACTGTGCTGGCCAATCAAGGTGATGAAAGTCTGTGTCATGCTCTTCGTACCACGCCTTTATGATTTGAGCAATGTGGATTGGAGCGTTGTCATCTTGGAAGATTCCTCTGCCATCAGGAAAGATGGTCTTCATCATTGGCAGCACCTGTTGGGCAATTGTGTTATTTTAAGTATATTGTGAAGGTTTTCTAAAAAATACCTGGTCATCCAATATTTCTTGATAATCTTAGGCCTTTATTTTTCCCTTCATAGCAACTAAAGGCCCAAGAGAATGCCACGATATTGCACCTCATACCATAACTGACCCCCCGCCATGTTTAACGGTTGGCAGAAGGCAGCCAGGGTTGTAGGCTTCTCCAGGAGTACGCCATACGTACACTCGACCTGTAGTTGGAAACAAGGTAAAAGATGATTCGTCCGACCACACAACTTGGTTCCATTGATCTGGCGTCCATTCCTTATGATCCTTGTACCAGCGCTTCCTGTTTACCGCGTTTTGCGGTTTTATTAGCGGTTTAGAAATGGCCGCACGAGCGTAAAGATTCATGTCGTGCAGCTCCCTTCGGACAGTTGATGTAGAAACTGGTTCTTGAAGCGCATTGTTCAAAGCAGCAGTTGCTTTAACAGCACTAATGCGTCTGTCTGCTTTGACTATGCGCTTCAACGAACGTTGCTGCCGGTCATCCATCTTCTGCTTCCGTCCACAGCTACTTTTATCAGGCGATGTTTATCCATGTTTTTTATATTCCGACATTATCCGGCAAACTGTGGCCCTGGCAACACCAACCAGTTTGCATGTTTCAGCGATCGAAGCACCGGCTTCTCGAGCAACGACTATACGGCCCCGTTGAAATTCCGTAAGCTCTAATGGCATTTCGAACTGCACACTTCAGCACTTAACCTTGATTTGTCCCATGCGCAAGCACTCAATCCTGTCACCTTTTGTCTTCTTCTATGCAAACATGTACACGGATAAAAAATAATACCCAATTTGAGTTCTATTCCGCCAGGTCGATGGTTCCGTAAGCCAAATTAATTTTGAGTTATTTTTAGTTTTGGTATTGTTTTGTAAAATCATGAAGTTTGATGTGTCGCAAGCCAGGGTTTGACATCATTCGAAATCTGGACACTTCCCTGGGGGAACCTGGAATCCGGAACGTCACCAGGTGTGGCCAATGTGAAAGAATACTCTCAGGTTGACTTCCAGTGGTATTGGTTTGTAAAATCATGAAGTTTGATATGTCGCAAGCCAGGTTTGATACAGTTCTAACTCTGGCCATTACACTGGTAGGGTACTTCCTTCACGATTCCCGATAATGAATCCGGAACTACGGAAAATAACGAAATGTCCGCTACTCTTCCAAAAACTAGGATAAATTTGTGATCGTATGGAAAAAGTTGCATCTAATTTGGTTAAGGGTACGCAGAGTTACAGATAAATTAAAAAGGAGTTTTTCAACATAAGGAGTGTCAGGCAGTTGGGTAAAAAACTACATTTTACGGAAATAGCCATATCTCGGTTGTTTATGGGCCGATTCACGATTTTTGACCACTGGCTGAATTCTTGTTTCTGAAAAAAATATAATATTTCCGATTTTCAAGTAACATAAAAAATAACGAGCTGCAGAAAATTAGCACATTTGACATAACCTCAAAGTATCCGTGATATCTCCGGTGCCCGGAAATCAAATCAAATTTTGATTGAACATGCTAAAACTAGAATAAATTCCCCGTCGAACGCTTCTAGTTTCATCAAAATCGGTTAATTATTCACCGAACTGTATCACTTTGAATCTGGACAAAATTTTGCTAGTCTTCTCCTTTTTGATCATCCCCTGTACTTCTACGTTATTTATCCAGAACTTTATTACAAATAACATAATAATACAATATAATACATTGAGAGGAGCAATTATAAATCATACAATAGAAATCAAATGGAAAATGAAGAGACAAAATAGTTCACTACTAGCTCCATATGAACAAATGATGCTCGTCACCTGGTGGTGAGTATTAGCATAAGATAGGTAGTATTCCTCAAAGAATTTCTCACGGAAGTCAATTATCAAAGTCCAACTCCTCTTGCGCACAACATAAAGACATTTACCATTACCGTTAACAATTTATGCCGGGTTCTCATTACACCGTGCCGTGCACAGGCCGGGGCCCTTTTGTGTGTTGGGTGAAAAAGTCAAATAGCACGTTGCAAAGAGAACACTTCTTTATGCTTGCAGAGCCACCTGGAAACATGAGACTCCTGCCAGGTGTGTTTTTTAAATACAAATAAGAAACCCGGCTGGCGTGAAGAGTCTCCCGGCTAAGAGACATTCGTCATCACCAATGTCACCAAAGCAGTGTTAGCTTACAAAAATTTGGAAACAAATTTGCGAGAAAAAGGAAACGGAAATATTCACCTATTTTTTGACTAGAGCAAGATGATAGAGCGGAAAGCTCTACTTCTGGGTCATCAAAGCTTTTTGCAAAAATGATTATATTTTGAAATATTCCGCGGAGCGAGAATAACAAAAAACAATGCGTCTCTATAGCAACGATGGAAAAATTTACAAGGAGCGAGACAAGAAAATTTGAATATAATGTAAACCATTTAATGGACGTTTATTTATCTTGATGACGCTGCATTGGCCCTCATCCCGATTCGGAATTGTACACTGACCGTACAAAGTCTACTAGCACCACCATTAATCAATGGAGATACTTCTCCAAATTAGCTGAAAATGTGCTCTTAGCTATATGGGTACCGCAGTTCGATGCGGAAACACTTGCACAATTCTTCATTTCTTCACGTTATTGAAAAACAAACTATTCTTGGCAAACATGCCCCATGACAACACGATAACAACGCGTAATCGGACAGTCTATAAAATTATTACATCCGGGAGTTTTTGAAATGATAGATGAGCTACACCACGTTATGAATTCATCTCAAATTATGTGTCAGCCTTTCACGCGCGCATACGCATTGTCTTCGTTTATTGCTTCTGACCAGCAAATGGCCGTTTTCTACATTGAACTGTTCTTCTTTTCATCACTCCACACTCTGCCAAAAATAAAAATCCCCGCTATGAGGCGACTCAATATAAAGTTTCAAACTGCTAATAATCATCGATTCACTCGCGACAAAGCGCAAAAACACTCTAACTTAATATTTTTTAACTGGTGCGGGGGCGAAGCACAAAAAACGGGGAAATACACACACATTTCGAGAGGGAATTGATTGTATTCACTACGTCTTACACAAAGTACGCGAAGATTTTATGATTTCACTGTAAGTTTAAGTTAAATTACGAATTATTGTTTGATTTTTTTTCTCGAAAACGACGCAGCAAAAACAAAACACGTCAGTTTCAAAGCACGGCTTGCTGCGATGATCTTAAATGGAAATTACTAATCCTTATTCTCATTTTCTAGTTACAGGTATTCCACTAAAAAGCTCACACTCCCCAGGTTTCAAATCTTTCCACTTGAAACCAAACAAATTATTTTAATTTTTTTTGCGATTTGTTTGGTTTCAATTGGAAAGATTCGAAAGATTTGAAGACTTTTGTCACGTGTATAGCGTTAGAACTTATTATTTAGAGGAAAACCATCAGCTTATTATTACGTTTATACTAATTGCCATTGCTTAACTTGAAAGTTTAATCGGTCCTTTTTGAATAATAGAAAGTAAATTATCAATTTTTTAGTGCTATTTTAAGTTTATTTAGTACAAATTGTTATTTCTCCGTTGACACAGTGTTTAATAATTTAGTGACGATTTCACATATTTTTAAAGGGTGTCCACGATGAAATTGCCACACTATGAAATTGCTCTTACTTTTTAACCGTTGGGTAGAATTTAATGAAAATTTGGGTGGATTTAGTTCATAGTGCATTATTTACATCCTGCAAGTTTTAAAGTCCTGTGATCAAAACTCGCGGAAATGGAGTCGAAAGAACAGCTCGTGCGTGATAAAATCTTGCGCATTCATCACGAGAACAAGGATCTCTCGCATCGTTCCATCGCTAAAACGTTGGGAATCGCGAATTCCACGGTGTCGCGAGTGATTAAGTGGTTCGAGGAACGGTTGACCACCGATTGGAAGCCCAGAAGTGAAGGAAAAAGTATTCCGTACAACACCAAAAATCACAACCGCGTAGTTGGGGCCTTCAACCGAAATCCGAACGCCTTCGTCCAGGATGTGGCTAAGAAGCTGCACCTAAGCCGAAGTTTTGTCCAGAAGGCCAAAACTAAGGCTGGGCTTCGAACGTTCAAGGTACAAAAGGCCCCTAATCGCGACGAGAAGCAGAACAAGTCCGCCAAAACCCGTGCCAGGAAGTTGTACCTCAACATGCTGACGAAAGTTGAATGCTGCATCATGGACGACGAAACATATGTGAAGGCCGACTTCAAACAGATCCCCGGCAACCTGTTTTTCACGGCCAAGGATAAGTTCAGCGTTCCGGAGCATGTCCGCACTCAGAAGATGTCCAAATTTGCGAAGAAATTCCTTTCTTGGCAAGCCATCTGCACGTGCGGGAAGCGGAGTGCACCTTTCGTGACCCAGGACACGATGAACGGACAGGTGTACATAAAAGAGTGCCTCCAGAAGCGGCTGCTTCCTCTCCTGAAGGCCCACAACGTCCCAACAATCTTCTGGCCGGATTTGGCCTCATGCCACTACTCCAAGGACGTGCTGAAATGGTATGCGGACAATAAGGTCAATTTCGTGCCGAAAATGTTCAACCCTCCCAACACTCCGGAGCTCCGCCCCATCGAGAAGTACTGGGCAATTATGAAGCAGCACCTTCTTAAACGACCTAAGGTAGTGAAGACAGTCGAGGAACTGAAGAAAGTATGGGTTTACATGCAAAAAACGGTTGATGCACAGGTTGTGCAGAATCTTATGGCCGGGGTTAAGGCCAAGGTGCGGGCATTTGCGTATGGACTGTAAATAAAATACGAGTAAAATGGTAAAATGAAGTTTAATAGTTATTTCTCAATCCCTGAAAATTTGATGGCAATCGGATGAAAACTCGAATTTTGCGAATCAATTTTGTGTGTGGCAATTTCATCGAGGACACCCTTTATTGCTATTTTTTCCATTTCTATTTTTTTGGCACCAGCCGCTAAAAAAATCGCAATATTTTGTGAAATAGTGGGCAGAATATTATAGTTTGAGTTAACTAAATGCAGACGTATGTGTAGACCTGCGATGTTCTTCTTCATCTCGGTAACTTATTCGGCTCCGATTTATGCTTAGATGCCATTTCATTTAACTTTTTTGAAAACACTTTAAAAAAACACTTTTATGAGTGTATAAGTAGAACGTTTGAAATTGGAAAACCAGGAAAATTTAAGCTTACACTCCACTTGATCATTTTTATAGAAAAAATAAAAAAAATCTATTAATACATTCGTGAAAGTGATTTTTAAGAAAAACTGAAACGCTGCATAATATTTCAAAACAAGAAATATTTAAGATCACTCCCAAAGTTTGTGATACTACTTGGAAATCACATCATGTAATAACCATTCCCATTTAATTGAATATAAATCAATTTATAGGATCCTGCTTACCTTACCAATTAGACCATGGCCGTGGTGGCCTCTGCTGTATATAGAAGTTGCCTCCATTCCATTCGGTCCATGACGGCACCTCGCCAGCCTCGAGGGTCCGTAGGTTCTTTTTGTATTTTAAAATACATGTTAGTAAAAAATGATCTAGAAGGAGCTGCTGGATATCTAGTCTAAGCATTATACACTGAACATATTTTTTCGTGAATTCGGTTTCGCTTGTTTCGTAAATATGGATTTTGTAATGTAAAGTGTATGAAACATTGATATTGCTTGTCATCCGGTGAAATGCTATCATTACACCTTTTTATTTACAAAGCAGGAAATGAATTTCACGAGGATCAGCCAATCGCTGATCCTCTTCCGTATATATTGGTGTCCCAAGAAGCACAACATGTTTCAATAGAGCACAAAAACCTCCGTTGAAACAAATAAGGGATACTTTTGTTTGGCTATGTACTTCAAAATCACACACAATTACAACGGAAAAAGTGCAAGAGGTGGAGCCTATTTGCAACTTGACATTGTTCCTATAGAGTTGCAATTGAATTTTGTTAAACTTAGTGCAGTATACAGAGTACGTATGAAAGAAATGTTAAGATGCTTTATCGGATTTTAAGAGTATCAATTTACTATTCAATTTGGGTATAATTGTTCGATTTGAGTGTTATCAACTAAGCGTGAAACGAAATAAAATTTGTAGTAAGCTATGCGAATATCTCCTCGCTTTGTAAAAATAAACAAAACCAACGCAACGCATTGACATGAGATGCCGATAGCTATAAATACCAGCTAGCTGTGCTGATTCAGATCATTCTTGAAACGAACTTTGACAGTGACGGACCAGTAGCAGCAGCAACAGCGAAGCAACATAATCGAGGCTAAAAACTTCGGTCAGGTCACGACACTCAGGAATGTTGTAAATCGTGTTGCAAAACAGTGATTTAATACATTACGTGATGCAAAACATGCCGGTGTGTCAATTTTACGTTCTTTTCAACTTGCATTGACTACGTAGATAAAGAGCATCGATGCAATAACTCTGCTTTTTATTCATTTGTAAAATAATAAATTGTTACAGGCTTATATTCGGTACAATCTCTAGATGAATGAGTAAAATTTATAATACTCATTTTATATTAAAAAATGTTGGTACATGGCGACAACGAATTTACCAAAAACACTACCGTCTAAAATATTTATGAATCCATTCTTAACATGAAAGTGCTTTTAATATATTGTTCCGAGTAGACACCTTGACGTTGTAGATATCTGAACAATAATGAAAGTTGTAGTTTGTATGTGTTTTTTTATTGACTTTTGCCTGGTTTACTTAAAACTTAAAATTCAAAGCTGGTTTATTTTTGAATTCCGCAGAATTAAGCTAATAGCTGCTTATTCGCTTAAGGGATCTATTTCACATATTGAAAACAGGAAACTTGTCGGGCATAAACAGTATAACAACCATTTCCCGTTCGGTCGAAGAAGTGTACATTCAGGTTTCAAGTTGCTTCGCTGGAATATGATGTACCTCGTTCAATGCCACCAACCTGGCATTGTTCAATCAGCATTAAAACCGCGAATCACCTTTATATGGCGATCGCTGAAAAAAATAATAATAAAAGAATGCAACCAAGGCCAGTGCCCTCGATTTGTACCCTCAATAGGTCATGATATGTACTACTACCACTACTACTGTGAGTGACTAGTACGAATTTACCCATCAGAGTAGGTTAGACTAGTCTCGCACGGCGGCTGTGGCAACATGAATGTCAGCTATCAAGCTCATGTAGTCGTATGTACAGTTGAAAAATAAAATAACTAATCTTCGAAAAATATAATATCAGTCCTGCACTAGAATATGAATTTAATGATCGAATGGAAGAAAATCCATTCTAGGTAGTTGCTTTTCCCCGATCCCAACTGTACCGCCACTATCAATGGTGCAGCATCATGCATCGCCTCAGCAGACGTGAAAAAAGGCAACGGTTCATTCGGATATGCATGATTTTGTTTTAATTGAAACAAGAGACATTGCCATCATCGTCGTTGTCGAGGCCTTTTCCCGCTATGATTGCTTGCTGGCTGGCTGGCTGGCTTGATGGTGTTATAAATGGCGAACAAAGCGGCCGGTGTGCAGCTCTCGAACTTAACTAATACACTATTTCGAAAGAAGCGGCCCTCACACACATACACGGGGTGGTGCAACAACAACAACAATGAACCATCCGCCATTGGGAAAGTAGGTCACGTCTCCGAGTACTTCTATGGCTATAGATATTAGATTAGGAGTGTATTTTTGTTTCGACTAAATATGTCGAAACATTTTGAAAATGAGTCGAGAAAAGTTTCAACGTCGTCCGATGCTTGCTTGAAATGCTCATAAAGCCCAAAAGAGGAAGCAATGTAATTTTGTGCTTACATACAAAATCAATCTAAATCGAAAATGGCATTTTGAATGCTGGATGGCCCAATTTGAAGTGAATGTAAAAAGACAGTGTGATCATGACACGCTGGTTACCCGCTATAAGCAGCTGAAGAAGGTGTCCGTGGAACTGAGGAGCGTTAAAATGTGACCCAGAAATTAAATTCACTTGACGAAGGTTTTAACGCAGAATAGCCATTGAAATGACTACTCGATAGGCTAAATGGAATTCTGCATAAGCGAACATTTTCAAATTATGTACATAGGGTATGATTAGAAATTTTTGCAAGCTTGATTCAAGTGAAAGGATTTTTTTCCGTGATTTAAAGTGCCACACGTGCTATATAGACATTTTGCATGTCGTTTCTTGTTAAGAAGCTATGGATATTTTGCAACAATGCCTAGTGGATTAAAAAGGAATGTTTATTAATCCACCAGGCATAGTTGTAAAATATCCATTGCTTTTTAACAAAAAACGACATGCAAAATATCTATATAGTACACGTGGTACTCGGGTACCCAGAAAATTCAAATGATTGTAACTCTGGCACCGTTTTTAATTTTTTTTTTAATTTATTTATTTACTAGCTGGCCTGGCAGACGTTGTCCTGCCTATAATTAAATTACCTATTCAAAAATTGGAGAAGGAATTATACAGTATTGGACAAAACATTTGCAACCAGTCAATCCCAATCATGAAACTCTACATTGAAGGTTTATAAAAAGTGAATTAGGAGAAATTTTTTTTTAGTTTGTAGAAACAGCACTTTTTGTGTTTATTATAACAAAAAAAATCACTATTCCTACATAACAATTCATAAAAAAATAAAAAAATAAAAAGTCAATGTTTTCCTCCTGGACAAAACAAGTGCAACTTCGCGTGTAGTTTACCAAAGTCTATTTGGCTTTCAATATTTCGTAGCGAATCCTTTATTTCTGCGAGGCATAGACTCGATCAGGTGGTCAATGAAGTTTTGTGGAATTGCTGCCCAAGCCTTTTGGATTTGTGCAAACAACTGATCCTTATTTCGAACACCTTCACGATCAATTCGCTGATTCACGATCTGCCACCGGTTCTCGATAGGGTTCAGATCCGGAGATTGGGGCGGCCAGTCCATCGCCATTATTTGGTTATCCTTAAACCACTGTTTGAACACTTTGGCGGTGTGCTTGGGGTCGTTATCTTGTTGGAATATCCATTTTAATGGCATATTCCATTCAGCATAAGGCAGCATAACATCTTTCAGGATGTTATTGTACATGAAACGGTCCATCGATTCGATGAATTGGACCAAGGCCGTTCGCAGAAAAACATCCCCAGACCATCACATTGCTTCCGCCATGCTTCACCTTCTTCTGGCAGTACCGTGAATCTAAGCGTTTTCCAGTCGGGCGACGTACACGGCAAATCCCGTCGCTTCCGAAGATGTTGAACTTCGACTCATCACTGAACAGAACCGTCCGCCATTTCTGCACATCCCGGCCAATATGAGATTGAGAAAACAGGAGTCTTTTCTTCTGGTTCCTAAGTTAAATCAGAGGTTTCTTCGCAGGCCGTCGAGAGAATAATCCGGCTTCAACGGCTCGTCGTCTGATTGTCCGGTCCGATACAGATAACTGTAAATCCGTTTGCACCTTGAAGAAAGATTTGGAAGGATCCTTCTGAATGCATCTGACGATCATAGAGTCCTCTCTTGACGTGATGGACCGTGGTCTTCCACCTCTATTGTCCACAGAAATCTTCCCGGTTGAATGAAATTTTGAGCACAGTCTTAAAACGGTCCATTTTTTCACCTGGTATTTGTAACACATCGTTTTTTGTGACATTCCGCTCTAGTAATCATCGATTATTTTTTTTTTCGTAGTTCCAATTCAAGGCTGTCAGGAGCCATTTTGGTGTCTAATATCAAAAATATAAGGAAAACATGATTATTAACCTTTCTCAATGTTGATCATGCTATATTTACCTTGTTATGGTACAGGGTTGTTACGAGAAGTCTAAAAATAAATCCGCGCCAAATCCGCGCGAGTTCGAAATCAAATCCGCGCCAAATTCGCGCGAGTTCAAAATCAAATCCGCGCCTTCAAATCCAATCCACACACGAATGTTCTATAACTTATCAAGCATCAAATATATAGGATGGGGAATGGCTTCATCAGTAGGCGAACCTATTTCAAACAAGGGGTAAACAATAACATGCATCACTCATTTTTGGCAGTATGCTACAAATAATAAAAGTAGATTTTTGATTAATTTCCTTCAGAAAAACCCAGCGCTTGGAATAGGGTCTCGGTGAAGCTAAAACCGTTCCCCACAATAATATTGTCTGCGTTTTTGAGCCAATTAGATGCATTGTTCAAAACAGGAATGTAATTGAAAACTTCAGTGTGAAATAAAACCTGTAAAGAGGGAAACATAAGTCACGATGAGCTAAGTCAAATAAATTGACCGATAACCAACTTAATAAAAATGTCCAGACAAAAACAACCAATGACCCAAGATGTGATCCACGCTGGCCAAGTCCACCCCTGAAGGAGCACAGGACGTTTGAGTGAGTGATGAAAGCACTCGAACACAACCGATATGTAAAGTATGTCAAAGAGAATGATCCATATTTTGTCAATGGTGTATCAAGATAGGTACGTATTTATTTAACATATACGTCATAACATTTAATTGTTCTCAATAGCCTTCATATGAGCAAATTTTTCCCTTTCTGATTGTTCCTCCTGCTGGATGTTATCTTTTTGTTTCAAAAGAACTTTCAGGAATGATGCTTCTGGATTATTGGATGTCATAGCTCTGATTTCTTTTTCCATCAAATTAAAAATATCTTCTTTAGCCTTCCTTTTCATTCCTACAACTTCTTCTTGCTTTTTGATCTGGTGTCTTGCTTCCTTCTTTGCTTTTTCCTTACTTTGTTGTGCCTCCACTAATTCAAAAGCTTTCTTTTGTTTCTGTTAGGATTCGTAAGATTGCCTCGCAAATTTCGCCTTCAAAATCAAGTCCTTTGAAACAACAAATCTGGTTATATCATTCTCAAAAAAATGCATGCCACTCAAAATATTTTTACGATTATTGAACTGCTGTTCACTGAGCCTAGTTCGGTTTTCCGGTAACACATGCTTAGATAGTGAAAATTTTCTTTCGACCTCTGCATTAGAATGAGATACGCAAGTTACAATGTTGAGCAATGTTCTCATTTCAGAGAAACTATCGTCCTGGAATAAAAAATCAAGTACTTCCAAATCTGTTTCTGATTCAACCGTTTTAGTTGACAACTTGACACTTGCAAGTACTAGTTCTTCGTGAATTTTAGATTTGTCTAATTTAAAATCAATAACATCGACTAAGTGGACGATTTCTTTGATGGAATCCTTATTTATGATCCTTCCAACCTTGAAGTTGCTGAAGTTTACTCATTTTGTTAATTCATTTAACTCATTCTGGGGTATATCAATAGGGTGTTGAACGAATCCGCACCAAATCCGCGCCAGAATAAATTTTATGAACAAATCCGCGCCAAATCCGCGAAAATCGCGAAATCCGCGAAATTCGCGAAATCCGCGCTGCCGTAACAACTCTGTACAATAACACAAGTAACAACACTTTTGTCAACAAACGAAACCTTTTCCTCCTATTGTTAAACACTTCTAGAGGAATAAGTCCAAGAAAGCGAGAAGTTGCACTTGTTTTGACCAGCGCAAAATGGCTCTTGTCAACAAAACACTGCCGGTGAACTGTCAGTTGACAGCTGATTGCTGCAATAATCATGTAGCAAACATCTAGACTCCTTAACCGTCAACTGCAGTAACTTGCTCGATTTCGATTTCGAAACATTGAAGTTTACTGATGCTCTTTATGATTGCTCGATTTGAGTTGCACACGTTTTGTCCAATACTGTAAATGAAGAAGTTTATTTGCAATAAGGTTTCAGCTCCATTTATATAGAGTTAGTTTTTCACTGTTATGTGATTATTTTTTTAATTGTTCAAAATGTGTTGCTGTAAGGTAAGGTCCAATGTACAAGAAAACTTTCAAAACATTACCTTAAATGTCGGAATGAATTGTTCTCTTATTATGTGCGTTCCGCCAAACGAAGTCTTTTGAAAACAATAATTATAACTCTGGATGTATGTATGTATGTAGGAAGCCACCATCCTAGCGTGGGCCTTGCCCTGCATGCGGTTCCACTTAACAGAAAGATCATGCTTTGTTACCGTTCTAAATTCAACATATCCCTGTGTGAAGGGCCAAAAAAGGTTGGGCAGGCCCGTACGCAGAGACACCTACGCGAAACCTGCGGGAACAAGAGAATCTCCTTCCAGCATTATAAGGCCGTTTTCAACGATGTTCTATTATTTTGATCTAGTTTTATAACAGTTCCAAAAATATAGACCACCAAAAATAGATCAACTATTTTCCATTTTCACCGCCATTGCTCTAAATTTGATAATATGATGACGTCCGTGTGTTTGGTTTTGGAACTTCACCAGCTTCGTTTGGATTCGGTTGGTGTTAATTCAGCTCGGTCGACTTTTCGAAATGATTCTAAACAGTTTCCGAGTTCCACGAGTCAAAAGGTGCTAGTTTATCCCGATCTTTTCCTCTCGATTCTTGCTGGTGCTGGGGGAATATCAAGATGAGCGATTTTACCAATAAGTAAGTCATTTGTACTCAACAGTAGGTTAACATGATTATACCCAACGTTGGCTTCCCACACTTACCTGCTCCGTTGGGTACTTTTTTCTAAGCGTTTACGGGCTGTTTCATGGTAGATGATTTAGAGAATTTTCTTCTTGCTGAATCAGTCAAAAATGGAAATTAATTTCCACGGAAATTTCCTTTTTACGAGAAAGCTATCATTTGCGTAATTATGATGTTTGACTGGATGAAAGTACGGCACTAGCTGACCTAAACCATCGGTAATGTGCTGGGTAATCTGCGAGCTCAGATTGAAAACCCTGAGTTGAAATTCCATTGCGAATACCTCTTCCTGCACCGCCGTTAGTTCCGACTTTTAGCTGTGCCTAAATTTGTTTTTGCCTCGGAACTCCGAATTTTGAACACATATAGGTTTCCTACGACAGGACTTTCTACAAGCTACTATGCAAAAGGTTCGCGTTTCTCAGTCAGTTGAGCATCGCATCATTAAGCACCACACTTGTGCGGCAAGAAAGTATTAAACGCCACCGCGTTTTGATGGCCTTCGCCGCCATCTCCCGGGCACAGTTCACATAGCTATTGAAGTTTAGCCTTTCATCACTCCTTCCGGAGCAATGACATTTTGCATTCGCTGACCAAAAGTACCTCCGTTTCGCGGTCTGCAGCGCATCCCCACACCTCTTCCACCAGCCTGTTATCGACAATTCGATGTCACCCGCAAAACCAACGGTTACTACGCCAACTTCAATACACTGTTGTACATTCCTATCTAGAGCATGGAACCTTAAAAAAATTCGTCTTGATCATCAACGTTGTCTGCCCCATAACTGTATCGTAAACCAACACCCGATTCTTGAAGTAACTCCCAGCAGAGGAAGTGATACACGTTTTGCCGAGCTGAAAAATCTCAAATTCAAGCTCGCGCAACCCCTAAAAGGTCGCATCAGTATCACCAGCCTTTTTAGACTTTTTAGCTGATTGCGCAAGGTGCAAATGTTTGCAATTTTTTAGCTTAGCACTTAGGTCACTCTTCCTCTTGTGTACTTATTTCAATTTACCCCAAGGATCTTGTGATCCCGAATAAAAAAGTATAATAGATTTACACTAAAATGCATTGTAACCATACAATAGAATCAATAGTATGTACAATTGATTGTATTGCTCGCGACGATAAGATAACATTAGGACTTACTGTTTCTACAATAGAATCTAATGTAAATTGAGGCATCGTCAATAGAAATGGGGGTTGTTATGTATCTTAACTTTAGAAAAACTCATTTTTCCGAACAAATTTGAGTCAATTACTATTAATTGTATTGTTTCACAATTGTTGAAAATCCTTGCATATGCGGTGAATAGTACATCTATTGTAATGACAATATGCATTTTTCATTTACCTGATCCATGAACAATAATATTTATGGTTGGAAATAGATTTTAATGTTCTTTTATATTATTGTATTGTAATTATATGGTTATTTTTATCGGGGATGCTAGTTGAAATGCTTCAAATACTTCGAAAAATTATACTTGTGACTGGGATTTTCTAAAGCATCTCTCTTACTAGTCTTTATATGCTTCCCTAGTGTACAAAACTCAATATATGGGAAATACCACTTTTTGGGGAAGACTCAAGCAACGTGTAAAAACTATTTGTAACTATAATCATGCATTATAAAATCTAATTTAATCTAATCTCACCAACGCAGCCAATTCTTGAAAGCATCCTGGAAAATGACGACTTCTTGAATGCATATTTTTTATTGTCACCGGCGTAGCATGTGTCGCAGAGAGGACTCCAAGAAATAGAGCACTTCCGGAAAGAGTGTCTGAAATCGCTCTACTACTAAAAATTAAGGAAAGGAAGAAAACGTGGACCTCCCGTACCAAACGGTTCCATGTAGAGTTAAATAATGTGATAATTTGTATTTTATCGCTGGGAGAATGGATGCTAGGGAGATTAGTTTATGCTCCATTTGCCTGTGGGTGGACTTTTGGCATTTGAAACAAAAGTCTGGCAATAATTTGCCAAGAACCCTGGTGAGTGTGAGTTTATTAGTGGAATACCTGTAAGGGTCCTCCCTTAGCTCATCCGGTAAAGACGCGGCTACTAAGCAACACCATGTTAGAGGTGGCTGGGTTCAATTCTCGGTCTGGTGTAGGCATTTTTCGTTAAGGAAAATTTCTCGACGCATAGGGCATGATGGTACTTGCCACACAATCATACTAATGCAAATATGGTACCTGGCATCGAAAGCTCCTAAATAATAACTGTGAAAGTGCATTTAGAACACTTAGTTGAGAGCAAGCAATAAGCTTGAAACACTAAGAAAGAAAGACCTGAAAAGAAAAGTAGAAGAGCGATTAGAAATTTCTATTTAATTCCAAATACCTTTATTGCTTATCTTGGCAGATACGCGTATCTCGTATGCAATGTGCACACTTCTTTAGTGTCATGTACTAATACTCGACTATTAGTACACGACACTGAAGAAGTCTGCTCATTGTAGACGAAATACGCGTATCTGCCAAGATAAGCAATAAAGGTAGTTGAAATTGAATGCAAATTACTAAACTTTCTTCTACTTTTCTAGTTAATTTGCCAGGGTTATAGCGCCTTGTCTCGCTCAATTTGTGTCTTGGTGCAAAAATCATGCATGTTAAAAAAAAAAACAAAGCTGTGAAAGCACATTAGGCTTGTTTTTACAACCTGTTATAGCAGTAACAATATGTGCATAGGTATGTATAAATATATACTGTAAAAAATAATCATAGGAATTGATCACATCCGTTAAAAGTTGTTCCTTCCTTTCCAACTTACCCTTAATGATCGAAAGACAAGCCATGTTCGGAAAACTTAATCAACCATCAATGAACTTCCCATAATAGTTCGCAGAAATTCTTCAAACTACGCATAGCTGCTGCAAAGTTCGATTTTTTGCTAATTTTGAACTTACATATTTCTCAAAACATCAGTACAGTTCAGAGAACTTCAGTATAGTTCTCAGAATTCCACCAATGCAAAGTTTAAAAAAAAGTATAATAAAGTTCAATGAGCTTTAGGAATAAAGGAAAACTCGAGCAAAGTCATTAATACTGTAGGTAATATTTCAACAACGTACACCGCTGAAAACAGACTTTCCGAAAAACGAGCGAGCATTTGACGTGGTTAGGCACTTTGCCCTTGTTGTTGTTTTACACCGTTTTATTCAGCTGCTAAAACAAATTTGGAACGCGCTGGATTCCGTTCTAAATTTTGCACAAAATAAAACAAAGCGTATGGCAGTTTTATTTTTTTTTTTACATCGAAACTGTTCGAAAATGAACTTTAGAACGCACCGGTGAAATTGGAAAATTTCGTTTGGTCTATTTAATTGTCAAAATTTAGAATAGACCGTGACCGTTGAAAACGGCCTAATCCTATAAAACGAATAACAAAATACGCAATTAGGTTAAGCTTTCCACTAGATGGTTTGTTTAAGAAAGGCGCGTCAAATTCATTACAACTGTTGGAGTGGAATGTACCAATCATAAATGATAGACACATCCCCTCCTAGACTCCGGTTGGCTATCCACTCTATTGTCCAATTGCAACTTCAATGATGCCCTGATGCACCCTCCCATCCCAGTAATGTTTTAAATCACCTGAAAATTTAGACAATGTATCATAATTATGAGAAAAAAAATGAATTTAAAATTATTCTACAAAACTTAGTAATTCCATGGATGACCTGAAATAATTTTTGTATAAAAGTATAACTTAAATTTCGGTATCTTGTTCCGTTTCCTTGCATCGCAATAATCATTTGTAGGGGATCTCATAGTTACTATAGTGATTTTAAATAATCAAATTAATTTAAATGTAATAATATACGTTCATATCATAACATGAAATAATAGAATGACGTAACAAAATGATAACTTGAGCACGACAGTTATCGATAATAGAATGTATATCTGTAACTAAGCTGTTCATCCTCTCATCGATAGACTTCACCTTTTTCAGCTAGCATTAATGTCTAGTAAGATTAATATTTGTATCCACAATAATAATAAAAATAAGAGAATATGATTTATTTATTATCCAAGCACATATAATGTGAACGTTATGCTGAAATAATGAAATATATATATATATATATATATATATATATATATATATATATATATATATATATATATATATATATATATATATATATATATATATATATATATATATATAAAAATGGATTTCTGTCTGTCTGTCTGTCTGTCTGTCTGACCCTAATAGGCTCGGAGACTACTGAACCGATCGGCGTGAAAATTTGTATGCAGAGGTTTTTGGGGCCGGGGAAGGTTCTTAAGATAGTAAGCTTCCCCCCCCTCCTCTGAAAGGGGGGGCTCCCATACAAATGAAACACATATTTCTGCATAACTCGAGAACTGATCAAGCAAAATAACCCAAATTTAGCATGCAGAAGTTCTTGGAGGCAAAAAATGTTTTTATGGTAGTTTGAGACCCCTCCCTTTTCTAGAAAGGGAGGCTCCTATACAAATGAAACACAAGTTAATGCATAACTCGAGAACTAATCAAGCAAATAGAACCAAATTTGGCATGTGGGGTTTTCTGGCGCCGAAAAATGTTTTGATGGTGGTTTAAGACCCTCCCCATCTTCTAGAAGGGGTGCTGTCATACTAATGAGACACAAATTTGTGCATAACTCCAAACCAAACCAAATTTGGCATGTGGAGGTTTTTGGAGGAGAGGAATGTTTCTATGGATGTTTGAGACTCCTCCGCCTTCTGGAAGGGGGAGGGAGGGGGGTTTCCATACAAATGCAACACAAATTTCTTCATAACTCTAGATCTAATAAAGCAAATGGAACCAAATTTGGCTTGCGGGGATTATAAAGGCAATAAATGTATCTACGGTGGTTCGAAACCCCTCCTCTCTCTCTGGAAGGGGGGTGGGGGCGGGGCTCCCATACAAATGAAACACAAGTTTCTGCATAACTCGAGAACTAATCAAGCAAATAGAACCAAATTTGGCATGTGGGGTTTTCTGGTAGCGAAAAATGTTTTTATGGTGGTTTGAGACCCCTCCCATCTCCTAGAAGGGGTGCTGTCATACTAATGAGACACAAATTTGTGCATAACTCGAGAACAATCAAGCATCAAGCATATCAAGCAAGGCGAAAAATGTTTTTATGGTGGTTTGAGACCCCTCCCATCTCCTAGAAGGGGTGCTGTCATACTAATGAGACACAAATTTGTGCATAACTCGAGAACAATCAAGCATCAATATGGAACCAAATTTGGCATGTGGAGGTTTTTGGAGGAGAGGAATGTTTCTATGGATGTTTGAGACTCCTCCGCCTTCTGGAAGGGGGAGGGAGGGGGGTTTCCATACAAATGCAACACAAATTTATGCATAACTCGAGAACTAATCAAGTAAATGGAACCACATTTGGCAGGTAGAGGTTTTTGAAGGCAAAAAATGTTTCTAAGTTAACTCGAGCCCTTCCCTTCTCTGAAAGGATTTCATTTACAAATGAAACACAAATTTCTGAATAACTCGAGAACTTATCAAGTTAATGGAACCAAATTTGGCATGTGGAGGTTTTCGAAGGCAAGAAATGTTTCAATTGTGGTTTGAGACCCCTCCGCCTTCTGGAAGGGGAGACTCCCATAAAAATGAAACATAATTTTTAGTATAACTCGAGAGCCAATGAAGCAAATGAAACCAAATTTGGCATGTTGAGGTTTTTGGAGGCAAGAAATGTTTCTATGGAAGTTCACTACCCATCCCCAATTTGAAGGGGGGGGGGGGGGGGGAGGCTTCCCATACAAATAAATAGCAAATTTCTGCATAACTCGAGAACTAATCAAGTAAATGAAAACTCTTTTAGCATATGGGGGTTTTTGGTGGCTAGATTTCTAAATACATAAAAATGAATTTCTGTCTGTCTGTCTGTCTGTCAGACCCTTATAGATTCGGAAAGTTCTGAACGTAAAAATTTATATGAAGGGTTTTTTGGGGCAGGGGAAGGTTCTTATCATTGTTTGAGACCCCTACTCTCTCAGGAAGGGGCGCTCTCATACAAATGAGACACAAATTTCTTCATAACTCGAGAACTAATCAAACAAATCGAATCAAATTTGGCATGTGGGGAATTTTGAAGGCAAGAATGTTTCTATGGTGGTTCAAGACCCCTCCCTTTTCTGGGGGTAAAATAAATGAAACTCAACTTTTTATTATAATCGAAGAGCCCAGTGTGATGGTTCGAGAACTAATCAAGCAAATGGAAGCAAATTTGGCATGTGGGGGGTTTTGACGGCAATGATTGTATGGTGGTTTGAGAAACCACCCCTCTCTGGAAGGGAGGGCTCCCATGCAAATGAAACACAAATTTCTACCAAAAATTAAAATTATCCAGGTTTCTTAAACACAAAACGTGTAAGAAGCATGTTTTGATAGAAGTATGAACCTCTGCTTATTCAAGAACAAAAAAACTCATTTCGAAAAAAACCATAAACGTGCCAGTTATATTAACTTTCCTTCATTTAGTTGCAAGCGTAGCAGCGCACGCACCGGGTTCAGCTAGTGAAAAATAAATTGAGCCTTTAATGCTTGTAATGTTGCTCTATGCTCATAAGATAAGTGATTTCAGGACGAAAAGATGATCCCAAAGCGTTCTAAAATTTAAATTTTAATGGTGGTGGTCCCCCCCCTCCCTTCCCTTTTTTCAAATTGAAAAATTTGCCCGGGCTACCCCCCCCCGGGTTTCCGTGTTTCCGGGGGGTGTTTTTGGGTTTTGTGGCTGGGGGGGGGGGGGGGGTGTTATTTGCGGGCACGTTCGTTCCTTCTCTTTTTTTTATTCTTATCACTCAACTAATCAAAATTTATTATTTTTTTTGTTGTATAAAATATATTATTTTTCTTTCGACTGCAAAGGCTCTGGTGGAGGATTTAGTGGCGTTAATTTAACTTTGCGACTTGCACAACACAATCCTGGTGTTTAATTTGGGAAATTCAATGCATTATAATGAGAACAAACTACACTCATTGATCCAATGGCGACTGATATACACTTAGATTTTTTTTACACGGGGGATACGTTCCACTTTTACTATGAAACCGTGTAAAAAAGATTAAATAGAGTTGATAAATTCACATGCATAAACATTTTAAATTGCTTCGATTTTGTTTGCATATGTTACCTTTCCATGCAATGGTCAAAATACAGTTTTTTTTTTTAATTTTGAGTATTAACACGAAGGTCGATAGTTTGTTCCGTTATGGAGTTATCGCTGAAAACAAACTGTATAAAAAAAAAACCGTGTAAAAATATACCTGTAATAAACCAAAGGGTCGTATTGAAATGCAGCACGTTGAAGATTTGGCGGAATGTAGACTTGCCTTCGTAGTTGATTAATGGGGCTATTTTGGGCACGATTGTTACCAGATCTTTCTGATACTTCCCGATTGCTCCTTTCTAACTCTATCGCTTGTTTTGCCTGCTCTCTCTTTTCCTCTTTTCGGCGCGTTTGTTGGCGTATTTTGTGGGCGCGGGTGGGGTGGGGGGGGGGGGGGGGAAAAATATTATTATAAAAAGGAAATATTTTTTTTTTTTTTTTTTGTTGTATTTTTTTTTTTTGTTTTTTTTTTTTTTTTGGGGGGGGGGGGGGGGGAAGAAAAGGAAACTGTGGGGCAAGGGGTCGGTCAATCTGATCAATTTAAAATCTTCAAAAGATTTCATATCTTTCAAAAAGATCGGGTCACTGATCGGGCAATCCTTGTAAAACCAACGTGCACTTTTACTTCAGTCAATTAAATTCTTTCGGGCACCTCTATTCATTGTTTATGTTTTCACCGTCAATAATGGAAATATTTTCGATCAACCTCTGGCAAATGGCTAAGTGACGATCAATCAGCAACAAACGGGCCAAAAGAAGAGCGACGAGGATATGGATCATACTAAGAAGGTCTCTAACAGAGATTTGATTCAAACGGATTTGACGGAAGCGGAACCATTGGATTTTAGACCGGTAAGTAAGTAAACTGTATCAATCCGGATAAGGAGACTCGAAACATAACGCGGAATCCGCCGGAAGGCACCCGATATGTGTTCAAGCATCGATTATGTATGGTGACAAATCCATTTTAGAAATCTGACAAAGCCAAAGGTTTGCTCCCGCATTGGGATTCAGTTGTCGGTCGATTGAGTCGCGAGAAGGAGATCAATGAATCACAGGTTATCTTGGCCGAAAAGGACGACAGGCGCTTCGCAGCCATTGAAATCATGTTCAGTTCTTCGATGTCGGTCTACATTGCATTTGGCCGGCAGTGATGCACATGCCGAATGCCTATGGAATGTTTGTGACAGGAACTATAACGGCCTAACCGGGATATCAACAACTGTGCGACCCTCTCTATCCTGGTCGATAACCGAGTGTGCGTCCACAGTTTGCCGTATAGACGTAAGATCCTTCTTGGGTTTACTTGGTCTAGTTATTTATCGTAAAATCTTTTTTCGGATTCACTCCCGGTATGGCTTTCGATATTGGCGAGATAGGCATTTCAGTCATAACGTTCTGTTTCTGTACGTACATTGGACTGTAGTTATTGGACCGGTGAAACATCGTAATTTTTGTTGTAATCAAGAAAGTGAATGTTGGTAGTGTTTACTTTGTACTGTCAAGAGAAAGGAAACAGGATCAAGTGATTAAGAAATTGCTTTATATTAAGTCTCGCTAATGTGATTAAACTAGACAACAAAAATTTGCTTCTTTCAAGATGCAAGATATCAATTTATTTGAATAAATTGTGGTAGTTTGGGATTACACACGAATGAAAAACGTAGACGAGAAACCGTTGTTTTTCACACATATTGAGAAAGAATAGAGAATCCTTGCGTATAAAATATTCACCTCTGCTCCGTTAATGATTAGGGGAGGAATTTATTACAAAAACATTGACGAGTAGCACCTAAATGGATTAGTTCCTTGGCCAAATGGTTCTCTTCAATCGCAGGTCATGGGTGGATTCACTCGTCTAAATTTGTCTGCATTGAGGCAAGGTTTTTCATGTTTTTATTCTTATGTAATCTAGACTTCTTCTGTCGGAAAATCTGGACAAACACCTGAAGGTGTTTTTTTTCCGGAAGTTCAGCGTTTCATCGGCCGCCTGGTGGCTAGAACTTGTCCAGCGAAGGAAAATAGAACCTATTAAAAGCTACTGGTTTTAGAATGTGCTTTACTGACACATTGAGTTGTGCTGACGAACGTCGCATCGTGATTGAATTAGCAAGCAGTAGAGATTAATTTAGGCGCTCCCTAAAAATAATAACTCGTATTTGTTTTAATATATAATATGGTCACAACATGTAAGAGAAAATATGTTCGAAGCCAGCTGAACCCTCCCGAGTGAAACAACAAAAACCATCATTCAGACGTAATATGAAAACATATACAAACAAGTAGGCATTGTATTATTTTAAAACACTGAAGTAAAACAGCGGCCTGCGTCAAACTGTCATAAAAGATTTTAAATCTTTAGAACATCATCCGATCTTTTTCAAAGATCAGAATCAAAATTGGAGCGATCTGATCAAATGATAAGGAAGTCTGACCCCTTGGTTTATACTGAGGTTTCTTTTTACGCAGGAATGAGTACGATGTAAACAAGTTACTTTAAAAAAACGAGGATATCCCAGCATCCGCGTACAAACCCGTAATTTACGAAAACCTCATAAGAAGCGATAGAAATTATTATCTAAGTGAACGGTGGAAATCTGAAAACCACGTAAAAAACTCGCGTAATAGACGACTCCAGTGTATTATCATTTTTCGCATAACTTTCCTTACTAACAATGGAATTCCTTAATAACAATCGCTCCTCTCTCGCTCGTTTTTGCTAATTACGACGCCATTATAAAATTTTCCAACCGTTTCTCCTTACAAATCCATAGATGGTATTCCCATAAAAAGAAGTAGTAAATGTTTTTTTTATTTTGTATTTTTTTTTTTTTTTGGTAAAAAGGGAAAAAAATGAAAAAAAAGGAAATATGTGGTGTGGGGGGGGGAGGGGGTTTTTTTTTTTTTTTTTTTTGTTTTTTTTTTTTTTTTTGGATTTTTTTTTGGTTTTTAAATATTTTTTTTTTTTTTTTGGGGTAGGAAAGGTGAAGGTGTATTGTTTATGGGGGGTGGTGTGTTGGGGGGACCAGGGATGCCAGATGTACAGACATGTCTGTATTTATACAGACATTTGATCAAGCGTACAGACCTCATACAGATTACAGACATTATACAGATATTGCAATAAAGTTACAGATTTTTACAGACATTCATATCCATCAATAAGTTTTGATACAGAATACGTTTATTGAAGTTTCCACAAAAATGCTTCGACGCTCTGCGGAGCGGTCGTACAGTTGTGGTCCACAACCTTATCAATGGTCAATAAAAAGATAGATTTCGGTCACGAAATTATTGGAGTAGATCCTCTATATGAGGTTCAACCAAACGGGTTTTTATCGATCGCAGCTTATGGACGTTGGGAGTCTTAGCGGTCTTCAATATAAAGTTTACCTTTAGCCGGTCCATCTCCTCCAATGGATCTTTTGGCATAATGAGCTGATGCCAGGTCCGCCCAAAAGACCACATCATCCTTCGTGTGATACGTTTTAATGGAGAAGGCAACTTCCGGCAGGCACTTCGTACTGTACATCTCCTTGTTCACCGCAAGCCACGATGGAAAGAGAAGTGACTTGGACATTCCATTCTCACTGATCGTCAGCTATAGAAAGGCCTTCCTCGGGAACTTAGAATGGAAGATATATTTGACGTCAAGCTCTCGTCATCCATTATGCACACAACGTCGCACTTTGCCGAAAAGATGTATTTAACCAGCACCTTCAGCCGCTCCATTTGGGTGATTGATAACGCTGTCAATTTGGTTCTGTACACAACAGGGTTGCTACGATTGGTACACAGGTGGGTGAGGATAATCTCATGCATAATCGCTAAAATTATCCATTTTTTTTAACGCATGCGTTAATTGCTACAAAATAAGAAAGGTTTTAAGAATATGTTTAAATTTGAATAGGCCAAGAATCCTTATAAAATCAGATATTCTCCAGAAAGTTTGTTACAGTTGAAAAGGTAGAACATATTAATGAATAAGACAGTATGAGTTTACCATATTTTGCCATTCCTTATCTCGCTCTCAAATAAAATACTTTCCTCATCCATATTCTTTACGTAAATTTTTGACAAAATCCTCAATACAGACAAATACAGACATTTTTCAATATTCCCTACAGACATTTGGAAAAACTATCTGGCATCCTTGGTGTTGACATTCTGTTAGTTGTTGTTTGTTTGTTACGCGCGATGAAAGAGTATCGGGACTTCGTAATTAAGCGTTTTTTGAACGGTGAGCGACCCGGCGATATATTCCGGCTGCTGAAATCGCATGGGGTCAAGCGGAACTTTGTCTACACGACCATCAGGCGATACCGGGAGACGTCCTCGACCAATGACCGTGCGAGATCCGGTCGGCCGCGTTCAGCGAGGACGCCACGGGTCATCAAGATCGTGAGGGAGCGAATTCGGCGCAAAAAGAACCGCTCAATCCGGAAAACGGCTGCAGATCTCAACGTTTCCATTGGAACCGCTCACACCATACTCACCAAGGACCTTGGTTTCAGGCCTTACAAAAAACGTAAGGTCCATGGCGTTTCGGAGGCTACCAGCAAAAAGCGGTTGGATCGAGCTAAGAGGATCCTCTCTCGGCACGCTGGTCAGGAGTTTGTTTTTTCGGACGAGAAACTGTTCGTGCTGCAGCAGCCGCACAATGTGCAAAATGACCGGGTGTGGGCGCCATCGAGGGACAGCATTCCTGAATCCAATATAAACATCCCTCGGTTCCAAAGTGCCGCGTCGGTGATGGTTTGGGGGACAGTATGCAAACGTGGTAAGCTACCCTTGGTGTTTATTGAAAAAAACGTCAAAATCAACGCGGCGTACTACAAAACTGAGGTTTTGGAAAAGGTTGTTGCCCCCAGTCTCCGAAGCCTCTACGGCGATGAGCACTACGTGTTCCAGCAGGACGGTGCGCCAGCCCATACGGCAAATGTGGTTCAAGCCTGGTGTCGGGACAATTTAACCGACTTTCTGGACAAAACTTTGTGGCCTCCCAGCTCCCCGGACTTGAATCCTCTCGACTTTTTTGTTTGGTCCTATATGATGGCGAAGCTGAACGAATACAAGGTCAGCACTTTGGATCATTTCAAGGCGGTAATTCTCAAAATCTGGGACGAAATGCCCATGCAGTCCGTGCGTGCCGCCTGCGACGCGTTCGAGAAACGTTTGAAGCTCGTTAAGGAGTACAAAGGGGGGGGTCATTCCAAGAGAAATGTTGTAAACGTTCCTTGTAAACATAGCTTTCAATAACATAAATCCAAAAAATAAAAAAACATGTTTTCATTTTTTTAACAAATTTTGAAAGTGTATCCGAACTTATTGAACACCGTGTAATTATCGATTGTTTGCTGTTGCGACTGATATTTTTGAGGGTGGGATCAATGTATTCTTCAGGCTGCAAGCAACGGAAACTAGGCTCCTGTATTATAATCTGCCTCCGTTGAAACCTCCACATATCCCTGACTCGTTGACAACGGAAAAGTTTGTGTATTGTTGTCTCTGGTTCTCCGGGGCACATTTCGCAATAGGGGTCTTCAATGACTTCTCGGCGAAACAGCAGTTCTCGATGCTTTATTTTCTTATGTATTACCATAAACCAATTTAAGCGTTGTGCTGAAGTCAAAATTTTGCTGTGAATATTCTTGAAGATAGTATTCCAGTCACGTGTTTCTGCACAATTCCAGGATTTGGTAGCTGTTGCAGGAAATGTTGATAAATTCCTTGAGATGATGGTGAGGTGGTTAATTGGTCCGGAAGGAAAGGCAATTGTGCAACTAGTAGAGCTATGTGCGAGAACATGGGTGATACAGGTGTAGTTGGGCTTTCCAAAAAACTACTGAGGAAAGGAAGTTGATGTGAAAGGCTCATTGAGCGGTTAATCAGCAATGCTTTGGTTTTGATTTGAGGGCAGTGTAGGTTTAAACCGCCTAGACGTTTCAGCAAAATGAGGTTGGCCATTGCTACCCTTTGCAATGTTTGACCATGCCACACGAATTTCCCGATTTCCGCCTTGATTTTGTTGCTGAAACCCACAGATATCGCTGTATTTGAGGCCATGTACCAAATTTTTGAAGTTATGTATGTATTGATAAGGATGATCTTCTGGATAAGATTCAGTTTTTTGGGGTGGGGGAACAAAAGGGGGGGCGGAGAGCGGTTCGGGGGGGGTTGGCAATTTATTTTTGTGTGTGTGTCTGATATTTTCTCCGAAGATCACTCCTAAAATATTCATATTGTTTTCTATGTTTAACCATCCGGTATCCGGTGATATTGCTTTTGGACGCCGCGGAAAAAAAAACAAAATAAAAAAAAATATTGGACATTTTTTTTTTTTTTCTGTTTTAATAAAAAAAAAAGGAAATAGTGGGGGGATATGTATTTTTTAACTTTTTTTTCTTTAAAAATGATTGGTTGTTTTGGTCTATTATGATATAGACTGTTCCAGAAAGTATAAGCACACCTTCAACATAACAAAAAAGTCATATATTTTTTTTAGTTTTAATAATTTTATTGGGCAAATCATATTTGTATTTGTGTTTCATGTGATATTTTACTCTCGTTTAATCAAAATATTTAATCATAGCCAAGACTCCTAATTTTTCCTCGAACATGACCCATTAGCTTCTGCACAGTGCTACTTCCCACAATTTTGACCACTTTTGCCCAATCTTTTTTAAATTTTTGGATGTCGTCCGCTGGTTTTATGAATTTTCAAAACTTTGCTTTGGTTAAAGCCTAAAAAGTCTCGATTGGCCGTGCCTCCGAGCAGTTCGTCGGATTCATGTCTTTTGGCACGAAACATACATTTTGACTTTTGTACCATTCTAAAGTGTCCTTTGCGTAATGACATGACGCCAAATCAGGCCAAAACACTACTTGACCTTCGTGCTGCCTGATCATCGGCAATAGTCGCTTCTGGAGACATTCCTTAACGTATTTCTGATTGTTCATCGTCTCCGTTGTGATGTACGGGACTAGGTGTTTTACCACACTCGCATATTGCCTGCCTGTCTTCGTTTCGGGGATGTCTTTGTCTTCGCTTATAGTATAGAATTGTGGTCCGCGAAGCGTTTTGTAATTTAGTTCCACATACGTTTCATCGTCCATTATTATACACCCAGAATTTCTACACAATAACGAATCGTAGAGTTTGCGGGCCCGTGGTTTCACGGACGCGGCCTGTTTTGGGTTCCTTTTGGGTTTTTTCTGCTTTCGGTATGTTTTTAGCCCAAGTCTTTCTTTGGCACGCATGACGTTACTCGACGGGGTCCCTAGTTTTTTCGCAACATCGGAAGTCGCTGGTTTTCGCTCGTAGGCATCCCTGATCTTTTTATCGATATCCGAAATAACAGGACCGGATTTCCGACCACTCTTCGGCGCATCGTCAAACGTACACCGTTCTCTATATTTTCGAATCGCAGATCGTACCGCTCCGATGCTTACACCCTCTTCCTTGGCCAATTTTCTCAAGGAGAGTCCGCTCACAGTGCACCATTTTTGCACGATATTTTTTCGTTGTTCCGGAGTAAGACCGCGCATTTGGATAGGTAACACAAAACTGAGCACTTTTTTGATGCTATGTCATTCAGAAATGAGCAAACAAAAGGACGCAGCCAAAACATGTTGAAATATTTCATTATATTCAAAGTGACCGTTAAAATAAGGTGTGCGTATACTTTCTGGAACAGTCGTTATTCCGATACAAAATGACAGTTTTGTTTACATGATTTTTTCATCACTTTCCAGTAAATTTTTTTTTTTTTTTTTTTTTAAAAAATATTTTTGGGTTAAAAAAAAAATAAAAAAAAAAAAAAAAAAAAATATCTTTGGGGGGGGGGGGGTGGTTAAATTATTTTTTTATTGATGGGGGGGGTGGGGTGGATATAATATTTGGGGGGGGGTGGGGGGGGGAAAAAAAAAAATGGGGGGGGGGGGGGGGGGGGGGGGGTGGGGGGGGGGGAAAAAAACAACAAAAAAATTTGTGGGGAAAAAAAGATTTGGGTTTTTGTGGGTATAAAACTGACATCTGACTTCGTATGGTGGCAGATTCAGTGGGTCGTTCCAGGGAAGGAAGCGTAAGGCGAATCTAATGGACTTCCGTTGTACAGCTTCAATCCGATTGATTACTGTTGTCTGGTACGGGTCCCACACAAAAGATGACGTTTTCAAGATGAGTCGAACCAATGAAACATACAGCGATTTTCACGTATACGGTTTACGGAATTCTTTTGTATTTTTTTATACGAAACCTAGTTGACAACGTGCTTTTTTGATGATTTCCTCGTAGTGTTCCTTGAATGTAAGCTCCTTGTCTAAAATCTCCGAGACTCCCGTACAGAACACACCCTTGCAAGTGATTCATCGCCGATAACATAGATGTAAATGAGAGGTCGTTTTAACGTAGGACTGCGTTTCTCTTTTCTATACTGGTGTCATTTCAAAATTTTGAAGATTGAGAGCGTTACGCTAAAGTGAAAGGTTTTGAACGCTAACAACTCTCGTTTAACTGAACAGAATGACTTCATTCATACACCATTTAATCAGAAATACTTACTTTGGATTGAAATTTTAATCTGCATATAAACAGGTTTAAAATATGGTTTTCCCTTTTCGGGTCCTCAAAAACGGGTTATAAATGGATCAAATGGTCTTCTTCTTTTTATTCGATGTTTAATACAGCAATAGCCAAACCCCTCAGCTGCAAAATTATTTTGCTTTGTTGCCGGTGCTTGGTTTCAGTAATTCAAAATTACTGGAATTGCAATATCTTCTTGATCGGCTTAGTGCCTGGTGTCGCGCAAATGGTGTGACGCTCAGTGTCTCAAAATGTTCGGTGATTATTTTTCAACGAAAAAACCGACCTCTCATTTACAAATGTGTATCAGTCAAATGAACTAAATTGTAGTCCGAAAAATCCTCTACAATCATGTATATTTTCATATCATCGGCATATAGTATGCAGAGATCTTCGCCAAGGTACCAGGCGACATCATTGAAGAAAGGCTTCCCTGTTGGACGCCAAAGCCGATAGTGAGCCAGTCAGAGACAACAGAGACAATTTTAACTGCCAGTTTTCTACCACACAAGAAAGACCTAAGCCATGCAACGAGCTGAGCGGAAATTTCAAGCTTTTAAAGTATTGCTAAAAGAATCGCGTGACTAACTCGATCAAATGCTGCTTTCAAATCAGTGTAAACGGCATCAATCTGCATCCCACGTTCAACGTTTTGAATAACGTTACGGCCGTTCCGGCATCTACAACATCTTGGCACTATTAGACAACAATCAGAGCATCGAAAGAAAGCCCGGTTCCAGACGGCCGACGACCCTGAGCGACAAGAAACTCCAAAGGATGCTGAAGAGAAAGACCGAGGGAAAAGTGGCTACATCGCTGCGTGCGCTTGGCCGGAAGGTCGGTTCAACCGGCCAAACAGTGAAAAAGTACCTGGCGAACATGACCATACATGTCAGGAAGCGGAAGTCGCGTCCACTGGTTTCGGAGCTGCAGGCAATGACGCAGCGGCAGCGGCTGAATAAGATGGTCAACTCCCGGTAATTTTCGTGGCGAATCGCGACGTGGCGGTGGTGATGAACGACGAGACCTATCTCACCTTGGATGGCAGGGCACTTCGTACTTTACTTCCCCCACGAAGGAAGTGAGCTCCGAGGTGCAGTTCATTTCACACACCAAGTTCCCCAAGAAAGTGCTGCTGTGGCTGACAATCAGCGTAAAGGGGATGTCAAAGCCGCTATTCTTTCGCTCCTGACTGGTCGTGAACGGGGAAATTTATAGTACAAGGTGCCTGCTGGAAGTTGCGTCGTTCATCAAGAAATACCATAAGGGCAGAGACGCAGTGTTTTGGCCGGATCTGGCGTCGGCCCACTACTCGAAGCGATCGTTGGAGGAGATAGAGCGGCTGATTATCGATGTGGTACCCAAGTTGGCGAACCCGCCCAACGTCCCCCAGCTGCGTCCCATCGAGAATTTCAGGGCCAACCAGAACCGTAAGATCTACTCGTGTCACTGAGGAGGAATTGATAAATAAAACGAAGAAAGAACTCAAAACCATGCCTACGCGCATGTTTTCGTCGGCCATGGCGAATGTTCCGGTTAACTGCCGGAAGGCCGCTCGCAAGGGTGTAGATTTTTTGCAAGTAAGCTTAAATAATTACCTTCTATGAGAAATTTATCAAAAACAATTATCGGTCTTAGCACATTCACAAATTCCACCACCTCGTCCATACTTTCGATCATTTCGTAAAATCGTATAACCTTCAACACTAGCGGTACTAGAGGGTATACGGAATCAAATTGCGACACACACAAATATTCGGCAAAATTCGCCTGTTCCACCAATCATCTTCAAACTTTCAGGGAGTAAAATCAAACATGTTATGAATATTTTCCCATGTTTGTTTTATTCAATATCAATTCCATATCCAAATGCACGAACCTTCTTCTTTACACTACTCATCCTGTACAATATTTGGACCAACTTTTTTTTGCGTGGCAATCCATTTTTTCTTCATATCTTCCTCTGATTTCCCTTCCTTAAGATGCTTCCGAAGTGCCTGCTTCATGATGGCGTACTTTTCAATTGGCCGCATTTCCGGTGCGTTCTAGGGGGTGAGATGCTTCGGCACGAAATTGACCTCCTGAGCCTTGTACCACTCCAAAACCTCTTTCGAGTAATGGCACGAGGCTAAATCCGGCCAGAAAATTGTAGGACCATCGTGTGACCTCAGAAGAGGAAGTAGACGCTTTTGGAGGCATTCCTTTAGGTAAAGGGTGTCCACGATGAAATTGCCACACTATGAAATTGCTCTAACTTTTTAACCGTTGGGTAGAATTTAATGAAAATTTGGGTGGATTTAGTTCATAGTGCATTATTTACATCCTACAAGTTTTAAAGTCCTGTGATCAAAACTCGCGGAAATGGAGTCGAAAGAACAGCTCGTGCGTGATAAAATCTTGCGCATTCATCACGAGAACAAGGATCTCTTGCATCGTTCCATCGCTAAAACGTTGGGAATCGCGAATTCCACGGTGTCGCGAGTGATTAAGCGGTTCGAGGAACGGTTGACCACCGATCGGAAGCCCAGAAGTGAAGGAAAAAGTATTCCGTACAACACCAAAAATCACAACCGCGTAGTTGGGGCCTTCAACCGAAATCCGAACGCCTCCGTTCGGGATGTGGCTAAGAAGCTGCACCTCAGCCGAAGTTTTGTCCAGAAGGCCAAAACTAAGGCTGGGCTTCGAACGTTCAAGGTACAAAAGGCCCCTAATCGCGACGAGAAGCAGAACAAGTCCGCCAAAACCCCCATGCCAGGAAGTTGTACCTCAACATGCTGACGAAAGTTGAATGTTGCATCATGGACGACGAAACATATGTGAAGGCCGACTTCAAACAGATCCCCGGCAACCTGTTTTTCACGGCCAAGGATAAGTTCAGCGTTCCGGAGCATGTCCGCACTCAGAAGATGTCCAAATTTGCGAAGAAATTCCTGGTTTGGCAAGCCATCTGCACGTGCGGGAAGCGGAGTGCACCTTTCGTGACCCAGGACACGATGAACGGACAGGTGTACATAAAAGAGTGCCTCCAGAAGCGGCTGCTTCCTCTCCTGAAGGCCCACAACGTCCCAACAATCTTCTGGCCGGATTTGGCCTCATGCCACTACTCCAAGGATGTGCTGAAGTGGTATGCGGACAATAAGGTCAATTTCGTGCCGAAAATGTTCAACCCTCCCAACACTCCTGAGCTCCGCCCCATCGAGAAGTACTGGGCGATTATGAAGCAGCACCTTCTTAAACGACCTAAGGTAGTGAAGACAGTCGAGGAACTGAAGAAAGTATGGGTTTACATGCAAAAAACGGTTGATTCACAGGTTGTGCAGAATCTTATGGCAGGGGTTAAGGCCAAGGTGCGGGCATTTGCGTATGGACTGTAAATAAAATACGAGTAAAATGGTAAAATGAAGTTTAATAGTTATTTCTCAATCTCTGAAAATTTGATGGCAATCGGAGAAAACTCGAATTTTGCGAATCAATTTTGTGTGTGGCAATTTCATCGTGGAAACCCTTTACACCTGCCCATTGACCGTTCCAGTTGTCACGCATGGGGTGCTCCGCTTTCCAGAAGAGCAAATTGCTTGCCAAATCATATGTTTTTTTGGCAAACTTTGACATCTTCTGCTTTCTAACGTCTTCAGGGACATCGAATCTATGATGAGCAGTGAAAAACTGGAGACCTGAAGCTGCCGGAAGTCTGCTATACATACGCCTCATCATTCATAACGAGGCAATGTGGTTTTTTCAACATCTGGGTGTAGAACTTCCGTGCACGTGTTTTACCTACCGCATTCTGCCGTTCATCGCGATTAGGCGCCTTTTGGACTTTGTACGTGTGTAGTCCTTCACGTTTTTTCGCATCTTGCACGAAAGTTTTGGTTAGATTCAGTTTCGTCTGGGATTCCTCTTGAAAGCTTGAACTACCCGCTTGTGATCCTTGGTCAACAATCGTGGTACCAATTTAAAACACGAGAATGTACCAGTACCATTTCCAGCTTCCTGCTGATGCCACGATGAGAAAGATCCAGATTTTCGAGATACGTGCGCAAAATTTTTTTGGGCCGCTGCTGTTCTTCCGACTCCATTTTCGCAACGATTGCACATCTGCTAGTGAAACTTACACAACGTAAGCAAATACACATTGAACTAATTCCACCCAAAATTTCAATAGAAAATACGGGTAAAAAGTTACGTCCATTTAAAAGTGGTGCAATTTTATTCCGTACAACCTTTATCAGGAATACTATCACGTAGCCATGTTTCAGTTACACAAATTATATCCAGCTTGCTATGAATGAAGCAAGATTTGAATTCATCAAGTTTACTCAACTGACGAGCGCACGAACTTTGAACATTCATGTGACACACATTAATGAGATCATCAGGAAGAGCGACATTCATAACAGTCCTTGGTACCTTGTGATCAAAAAGTTCCGGTAATTTTCAATTTAAAAAGGCCGCCTTTATTTTTTCGGTAAAATCTTTTTAGTGTAAGATGGCAACACTAGTTCTGATATTCTGTCAAAGTGTGAGAGCAAATTATCCATTAGTTTTGTTTTGACAACTGCTTTTGTTAGTCGAAAAATAGACGCTCGGCGATTTTTACCATGGATAAAAAATTGGAACAACGCGTTTGTGTGAAATTTTGTGTTGCAAACGGATTTTCTGCAGCGGAAACGCTCAGAATGTTGCAAAAAGCCTTTGGTGAGGACTCTATGTCACAAAATCGTACATTTGTTTGGCACAAAGACTTTAAAGAAGGCCGTGAAAGCGTGAGTGACATGCCGCGTTCTGGACGACCATCGACCTCAACTACCGATGAAAACATCGCTTCCGTGAAGAATTTAGTTATGGAAAACCGCTCAATTAGCATTCGGGAGACAGCTGCACTCCTTGATATCTCATTTGGATCGACCGAACACATTTTGACGGAAATTCTGGGCATGAAACGCATTGAAGCACGACTTGTTCCAAAAGAGCTGAATTTTTTGCAAAAACAGCATCGAGTTGAGGTCGCTAAACAGATGATTGCGAACGCAGATAGCGATCCCACATTCATGGAACGCATCATAACTGGTGATGAAACGTGGGTATATGAATTTGATATGCTCACAAGTCAACAATCGTCCGAATGGCGCGCCGAAGATGAGCCGAAACCCAAAAAATCACGACAAAGTCGCTCCAAAATTAAAGTTTTACTGACCGTTTTCTTTGATTTTCGCGGTGTCGTCCATTCTGAATTCCTTCCAGAAGGTCGAACGGTTAACAAAGAGTATTATTTACAAGTTATGAGACGTTTGCGTGAGGCAATTCGAAAGAAGAGGCCAGAATTGTGGCGCAATAATTCGTGGATTTTACACCACGATAACGCTCCATCACACACCGCGCTCACTATTTGTGAATTTTTGGCCAAGAACTCCACCAATACCATCAAACAAGCACCATATTCACCAGACCTTGCCCCGTGCGACTTCTTTCTCTTCCCAAAACTGAAAATTCCGCTCAGAGGTAGGCGTTTTGAATCGATTGATGCGATAAAAAAGAATTCGCTGGAAGAACTGAAAGCCATACATTCATCGGCCTATAAAAAATGTATGGATGATTGGATAAAGCGCTGGCATATGTGTGTTGCCTCTAATGGCGAGTACTTTGAAGGCGATAATAAAGATATCAATTAAAAATTGAAATAAATGCGTTTTTTTTTTCAAATTACCGGAACTTTTTGATCACAAGCTTTTCTAAACTTACTCGAGACTTTTGCTTTGGTCAGTGGAAAATGATCAGTCTCCGACACCGAAAACATGTGCAAAATCTCATTCCACTCAACGATCTCTGGTGTTATTCACGTGTTTGATTTTTTTTTTTTTTTGACATTGTACCGTAGAAATTTTATCGCATGCACTGTTGATGCGTTCTCCTATAGTGAAATATCCATTGATGAAATGTCTAACAAAAATGTAAAAGAATCCATCATCCTTTTGTTGCGTATTTCGCCTAGAATCTACGCCTACCATCTTCAGTGTCTTATACTAATACTCGACTCAACGCTGCTGTAGACTAAATGTGGAAGATTTTAGACCCACTATCCACAGTCCATTAGGATTATTTTCGCATTAACCCTAAACGGAGCATCCTTTTGACTTATTCCCGGTAACCATTAGCACAGAACGAACCACCATAGGCGCAAACCTTTGCCATACCTCCCTATCTAAAATTTTCTTTTCTCCATCACCTCATAATTCGCAATCGTTCAAATCTCTGATGAAAGACATTTACTTTAATATCCTGACTTGAGAAAGATCTCTCGCATGTATTTTAGTCGTTTAACTGCTTCTTAGGAAAATCGATCGCTGGTCCAGTTTAGGAATTTTGAGGATTGAACATTTCCTCGCCTTCTCTTGAAATTGAATATGATTGTTGTTGCTAAGCAAGTATACGATTGCATGAATTTAACAGGCATCGAAAGGTCTTCATTAATTTCTTGTAGGTATCCAAAAGCTAAGAAACATGCCGAAGAATTTTTTTTCGAGTCACACATGTGTTAGGGCGTCGTATTTGTGGACGCAATTGCACAAGTTGGAACAGTTCACGTACAGGTCGAAGAAGTTTATCACTAAATCATCCTTTGATGTCATTTCTATCTCGAAGATTACACCCCCATCGTTTTGTCGATCTTCCTACTTTCCCCGTTGACTGTACATATCATCATATTTCCAACCCACAACTAATTCTCAAGGATATCCGCATCCCATAGGATGATGCGTGACCGTTAATCGACAAACGACGAATTTGGATTCTCTAACATTTCCGAACCAGTCTAAAGGGAGCTTTCTGTTTCTCGTCACACTTCATACGTCAGTGCCGAGCGTGGGACGGGGTGTTATTACTCAAAGTGTGCTGTTGCTGCGTTCCAACTGCACAATCAAGTGTAATCCGAGAGTACCCCCCACCACTCGGCACTCGACTGCCATGGCAATAACTTTGATGGGGCACCACTAAAACTCGAAACGTGTAGAAACAAACGGCCAAGTGTAGTTATTATTAAGATGAAATCGATAATGCGAGCCCGGCTGTGACTCAGATCGGATGACATGGCTTCGCTTAATCGCGCCATTCTGTCCCCGTGAAGTGCACCATTTAAACCTAAGATGTCTGTCGAAATCGAAAAGCTTATCTTTGAATGTGCATCAAAGCATTTCGTCGAAAACGCCATTTTGTTACCAGCCAACCGAATCGTAGGTTGGATGTTTACGACGCCAGAGAGCCCCATTAGAACACGTGGAATAATCGTAAAGTTTAATAGAGCAAAATCATAAAACATTTGTGTGCCTTCATCGCTAACCATCCTGTCATCGTGGCCGCCTCCACATCCCAGTTCAACATACCGGGTGGACTAGACTGACGTCATAAAGTAGCGGTGACCAAGTGAAGCATGGGGGCGATGGAAAAACTTTGGGCAATCAAAGAAAATGTTCCTCTTCGGTAGGGGGGGGGGGGGGGGGGGTGAGAACGTCTCAGCACACAACAAGGCGTTAAGTAGTTAAAAGTTGCAGAATCGATTTTGAGTTTCAAGGATGGACGGGAACAAGGAATCCTAATTCTATCCAATCTAATCGGGTGTTTGAGCGGGCGTGATGAAGTGGAGAATACAAATGAGAAAACAATGAAATCGAGAGATTTTGTGCTTCTCCCATTAAACCATAATGTACCAGCTCCTAATAGATTAAAATAAAACAAGCTCGTGCAACCAACTGCTGGTATCGGAATCACATATTTTTCGTATAATAGTTCCCGTTCCTGTTGAAAAAAAAACCTACTTTGCAACGTGATCAATTTTCCAAACGCTGCTACTGAACTTTCAAATATTTCTGCAATTCGCAACGTACGTGCTTCAGCGACCATTAGGTCTGTTCCCACATGATAAAAATGTTCAAAAAATTTACCATTCATATATTAACCACTCGGGTTCACACCAGATCAGTTCGATTCCAACAAGACAACTAAAAACGACCGAGCATGAATCATTTAGGATTTCTCCTCACGATCCTTGCCCTAGCCCGGCTCGCCGCTGGTGACCGACACAAGATCGTATTGAAGAGCCTCAGTACGGCAGCTGCTGAATGTGATCTGTACAGTTGCAGAGACAAATGCACCGACCGTTGCCGAACTCTGGTCACCCGCGATTGGAACGATGCCGTCGGGATGTCACCGGCCTACGATCGCTTCTTCCAGCCGGATTCCAATGATGCATGCAACAAAAACCGAACCCAGCGGTGTTTGCAGTTTCAAGAAGGATTGAACCCCTTGGAGGAGAAATGCCTTCGAGCAGCCAGTTCCGTGCAGTGTTATCGGGACCACTCCGGGCAGGAGCTTACATTCGTGCCAAAGCCTGTTCGTTGTACCGACTTGCAAAACGAACAGATCGTGTTCGAGTGCGGTGCCATGCTTGGGTTCTCGGTGGATCGGACAATTGAGCTGGTGGCAGATTCGGAATATCTTCTCCCGGAAACGCGTTGCCTCTATCGGTGCTTTCTGATCAGATCCGGCATGTACAGCGATGAGGGCGGGCTCAACATGGAACGGTTCTATGTGCAGTGCGGAGGATACGAATATGAATTCTACGAATCGGTAAGGGAGTGCACGATTCGAGTTCGGAACTCTGTCCCCTGTGAGGACAAGTGCACGCTAGCTCAACGCTTGACATCGGAGTGTATTGGACCGCAGTATGATACTACAATGATTAACAACATTACGGGGACAAGCAGTGGAAATTCACAAATCACGGGTGAGTTATGTTTCGTAATTATTTGATTTAAAATTGTATTCAATCTAATGATATGATTAGCCGGCGCCGGTGGTGTAGTTTTAAGCGTGACTGCTATTTGGCACCCCAGTGGGTCTAGGTTCAATCCCAGTCGACGTCGGTGATTTTTCTGAGGCGAAAAAATCTGATCACGTCCTTCGGAAGGGAAGTAAAGCCCGTGGTCCCGGCTCATGTGTTGATGAGGGCGATATGTAGGGTCCAGGTGGTGGAGTCGTCTTCCTGGCGTCGGTGGTTGACACCACGTTGTGAAGAAATAGGCCGACGAAAAAAAACGAATAAATGATGTGAGGCGATGAATTCAGAACGGTCAATGTGACCGCCACTGGGTTGCTCATTTAATTTGTCCTAAAACTTTCATCGTGTATTATATAACAAAATTTGCTATTCTTCTTGTTTCATTTCAGTCAACAATTTACAATTTAATAACTCAAACGCGACCATAACTGCCACTGTTGCAAACAACACTCTGTCTTACACTGGTGCAAATTAAAGTAAGGACACCTGGAAACGCATGTTGAACTGGGAGGAAAAAAATATATTTGTATTTAGCAAGCTACAAAAAAAAAGAATCGATTGGATCACTGATAGGAGAGACGGAATAAAATTTTACTACTTCGTTTAATTGGTAGGCTCAATCATGTAAGCTTTACGGAGCCGATAATTCATTGTTTTTTTTTATCACGAATAACTCAATACTACGCCTGGTAAGGCTTGGACCGTTTACTCGCGGTGTAGCGGTGGTTATAATTGGTGACATTTTTTGAGGATGGATTGGACAGGTGAACATGGAAATGGATTTCTGTAGTCTCAATAGATAATTGTCGCCAGCACACCACCTTGTGCGATTTGGTCAGGGCTCTCTTTTGTGGTCGGCCAGTTGTGGTTACCATTGGGCGATGACGAGTCTCCTCAAGATGGCGGAACATAACAATTACAAAGTAATAGATAAAGAAAAGAAAACACTTACAGATTCAATTTTCTTACTAGAAACCTGGAGAAACACATAAATCGATTGCATATAACTCCCACCTTACGCAGTTTTTTTCCGACCATGATTGCTTCAGGCAATACTTGTATCGATAAGAACACGCAGCTTCACCCTTCTTTCTGAAGTAAGCAGACGACCGTAGATAACTACCTGTCTAATTAATGTCTTGTAGATGGTCAACTGTGTAGTTCGGCGAACTTTGTTCGATCTAAGCGTCTTTGGGAATCCAAAGTAAACACGATTGCCATAATGCGGCTTTGTTCCTCTCTGCTGGTGTCGTTATTGGCGGTCACCAATGAGCCCCCCAAGCAACACACAAGTTTAATAACGGTTGAAAATACTTTTATATGACTAGATTTGGTTATATAGAAGCTTACTCAACATTAAATCATGAAGATGTGTTACTCGGCCCAGATACATGAATTCGTCTATCGTTTCGATTTCATCACCGTCGGTGGGAGGCTTACATTGTCTTTTCGGGAGCTTCTTTCCTCTTCCTTCATTTATTTTTTTTTTTCAACGCCTTTATGATAAGGCCAATCCCAAAGCCCAATACTTTCTTCAGCCTTAAGTCTGATGTACGTTTCCGCCATCGTTTCAAAGTTACGTGCCACGATATCAGCGTCGTCGGCGAAGCTAAAAAATTGGACAGACTTAATCAAGATCGTACCAGTGGTATCCATCCCGCTCTTCAAATCACTCCCTCCAATGCAATGTTATGTATGAACTTTTTGCTCTAGTTTGCAACATTATTCATTTTTTTTATATTTTTTATTTTGCAAAAGTTTTAGAGAAAATGCTACAATCATCAGTGCTTATGGAGTCTGAGCGAGGAGCAATAAAAGCTCATGGTGCATGTTCCACACTGAGCGGAATGGAATACGTCACCACAAAACTGAAACTTTTTTGAAGACTGGACTGCTGAGTTGCTGAGGGACGGCTTAAATCGTTTTTCTGGAACCTGCACAGATTTTGTAGGAGTGACAGATTGCAACACGGAGCAATGATCTCCAAGAAAATGGATGAGATTGTTAAACTTCGGCACCTCCTTCGAGTTATGATGCGCTTCCCAGTTTCGAAGTGTCGCAGTGTCCAAACAGGAACACATCATGTGGACAAGAATTGTGCTCCAGTCATCCGTCCTTTCTCCTACCTTTGCCAACATCAGCAAATTTTTCTCGAAGTCGCTGATGAGCCTATTCAAGGATTCAAAGCTCTCTTTCTTCATCGACTCCACAGCAAAAAGTGCATCAAGATGGGCCTTCACGATCAGCTTCTTATTTTCGTACCTTTTCTCGAGAATTTCCCAAGCGACTGCGTAGTTCACGTCCGACAGTTCCACCGAATTTATTTCCTGTAGGGCTTCGCCATTCAACGCCGACCGAAGGTACGTAAACTTGTCCATTTCCGTCAGCTGTAGATTGATATGGATCAAGCTACGGAACGTATCCCGAAATATTACCCAATGCTTGAGAAGTCCACCAAAGGTTGGTAAGCGAATATCGGGAAGCTTGACATGAGAAAACCCTGCACCGGTGACTTGTTCGTTCGGTTGAATGGATTTCAAGGAATCTATCGGCCTCGGTCGAAGACTTTTCAGGGTGGCCTTGAGCACGAAATACCTGTCTTTGGCATCCATGATGATCTTCGCATTTTCCGCTTCTCTCTTTGGTACAGCATCTTCATCACCGTCGTCGATATCTTCCGTGAGCAGTTCAATTTTCCTACGGACGGAGAGGAATCCCTTAAATGCTTCTTCAAGGCGCTCCAAACGAATGTCAACTTGAACACCATGCACTTTAGGATCGAACCTTTCAACGAACAACCGCACAGATTCCAAAGTCTTCAAGATAAAACGTTCTTCTTTCAATAAGCCTCTCAACTCATTGACCATTTTCACTGATAGCCACTGTTCACAGTATCAATATCACGAGCAAAGTTCAATGCTCATTCACAAAAGTACTTCACACTGCACTATATTTCACTTCACTGTGCCGTAATCGAATTATCTACTCGACGTCCCACGCGACCCGATTGACAGAGACAAGGAGAGCAAAGCAAAACAAACTACAGCAGCGAAGGGATACCACCAAGCAGACGTCCGAAAGGCCAGAAAACTAAACCAGCAAAATACTTAGACCAACGGTAGAGAAAACACAGAGGCTAAATGTTGTCTACAATTCCCGTATGGGATGAAAATACTCGCATGCATTTACAAGATCGATTTATTTTCCGATTTTTATTCCACTGATTATATCCCACCCGTCGGTCGCATGCATAGAGCCCACCAGCAAACCATTCAAACATGCACAATATTACTTCCCCGTTCAATCGATGGCGCCTGTCGATCGTTTTCGTCGTTGTTGCTCTCGGTGATCAGCTGATGCACAGATGGCTGCTCTTCAGCGATGGTGGGTCGTCGAACGATGAGCCTAGAGCCTCTTCGATGGCTACTCTCTTACACTGTACATAGAGTCCATTTTGTCACAATCACTGGTCACTTTTTGCGATTTAATGTCCCCGAAATCCGGCTCGAAGGACCAACAATGTTCAACACTGAGCGGACTATACAATGACGGATTGCGGATTTCGGAACTTGATTTTACACACGCGACGTACAGGTAAAACAGAACACTTTATTCTGAGCATGAGCATGAGCATGATTGATCGCCCGAGGTTGCTACTCCGTAATTGCCAGATCAGCTGTTATTACACAGAGAACCAAAAGATGATGCTTGGGACCAACATACATCCTCAATGTGTAAAATCTGGTGATCTCAAACTAAGGCAATACCGGCGCCGGCCTCGCCCGAATGCAGGTCAAGTAGGGAATGGGTAGGAATATGTTGACGTGATACTCGCTTTATTGGAAGCCAAGAACACCTCTGCACTACCACGAGAAATCACTGGGATGTTGGATAAAATGGTTGGGTTGGCAGCGGGATCCGTTTTGGTAAACGGTGTGCTGAATTCAACTGACGTCGGCAGCGAATAAGATATTTAACTATGTTCCCGATTTATTCTCTGTATAGAGATGTACATTCAAACTATTAAAATTTTGGCACCGATTTAAACCAACAGTAAGGATGCTGTTGGGGCCACTCACAAGTGTGGGTGGTTTATTTCAATGGAATACAAGAATAAATTTAAACACGGGGTTTGAGGACCGATTTAAGCCAACAGTAAGGATGCTGTTGGGGCCACTCACAAGTGTGGGTGGTTTATTTCAATGGAATACAAAAATATGTTAAAATATCGAGTTTGAGGACCGGTTTAAACCAACAGTAAGGATGCTGTTGGGGCCACTCACAAGTGTGGGTGGTTTATTTCAATGGAATACAAAAATATGTTAAAATATCGAGTTTGAGGACCGGTTTAAACCAACAGTAAGGATGCTGTTGGGGCCACTCACAAGTGTGGGTGGTTTATTTCAATGGAATAGAAGAACATGTTGAAATACCCAATTTGAGGACCGATTTAAACCAACAGTACGGATGCTGTTGGGGCCGCTAACAAATGTGGATGGTTTATTTCAATGGAATACAAGAAGTAAATTATACATGAAACATGGTATATTATTGATCTACTACTGCTCCCATGGGCCCATAGATATATGAACCTAGAATGTCAAAATCCGAACAATTGAGGATTTCAGTTCTGACTTCCACTTTTAACCTTTCTTTGGCTAATTACCTCCGCGCACCTTTGCTCTGTTCTCTAAACCTCTCTATATACAAAGACCTAATCACTCACACTTCACTATTTCATTTAGTTTCATTAACCCCAACTACTGGTGCTTCTTTTTACCTCTCTTTCTTTCTACTTACACCGTTTACACTACATCACTATCCTACTTCAAACTTTTCGCTACCACCAACAACCGTCACTATTATCGTTCACCTCCGACCTCGGTAAAACAGAACACTTTATTCTACAGATAAACAACAAACACTATTCGGAATAATTTTATTGCAAATGTTTTCGGAACGGACGATCAGAGTAACCTTCTGCGCGCGCGGTTTATTTACTACTAGCTGCTGATCACATCACCGACAGCGATCGGTACGAGATGCTGGATGAGAGCTGTAGAGAGAATGAGTTCCTGGCTATTGCTTGTGTGTGATGTGTGATGTATAACAGGGAATGTTTACAATAGGCTATGGAAAACGGATAATTGTGTCTGCAAGCTGCTTGTTGTGTAGGGTGACCAATTTCTACTGTTGAGCCAACTGTGCAAATGGCTTATCTGTTCGAGAAATTGCTAGGAGAATAGAGGGTGTACGGAATCAAATTGCGACACAAACAAATATTCGGCAAAATTCGCCCGTCCAAAAAATCATCTTCCAACTTTCAGTAAGTAAAATATAATATGTTATGAATATTTTCCCATGTTTGTTTTATTCAATTTCAATTCCATATCCAGATGCACGAACCTTCTTCTTTACACTACTCATAAGGTCCTGTACAACATTTGGAAAAACTTTTTTTTGCGTGGCAATCCATTTTTTCTTCATATCTTCCTCCGATTTCACTTCCTTAGGATGCTTCCGAAGTGCCTGCTTCATGATGGTTCAGTACTTTCCAATTGGCCGCAGCTCCGGTGCGTTCGGGGGGTTGAGATGCTTCGACACGAAATTTACCTCCTTAGCTTTGTATCACTCCAAAACTTCTTTCGAGTAATGGCACGAGGCTAAATCCGGCCAAAAAATCGTAGGACCATCGTGTGACCTCAGAAGAGGAAGTAGACGCTTTTGGAGGCATTCCTATAGGTACACCTGCCCATTGACCGTTCCAGTTGTCACGAATGAGGTGCTCCGCTTTCCGCACGAGCAAATTTCTTGCCAAATCATATATTTTTTGGCAAACTTTGACATCTTCTGCCTTCTAACGTCCTCAGGGACATCGAATTTATGATGAGCAGTGAAAAACTGGAGCTCCGGAAGCTGCCGGAAGTCTGCTTTTACATACATCTCATTATCCATAACGAGCCAATGTGGTTTCGTCAACATCTCGGTGTAGAGCTTCCGTGCACGTGTTTTACCTACCATATTTTGCCGTTCATCGCGATTAGGCGCCTGTTGGACTTTGTACGTGTGTAGTCCTTCACGTTTTTTTCGCATCTTGCGCGAAAGTTTTGGTTAGATTCAGTTTCTTCACCACATCTCGAACTGAACTGTTGGGATTCCTCTTGAGAGCTTGAACTACCCGCTTGTAGATCCTAAACACCATACGGAGATCCATTTTTGCCACTTTTTTCTTTCCGATCGATGGTCAAACGTTCGTGGTACCGATTTAAAACACGAGACACCGTAGAATGTACCATTTCCAGCTTCCTGCTGATGCCACGATGAGAAAGATCCGGATTTTCGAGGTACGTGCGCAAAATTTCTTTGCGCCGCTGCTGTTCTTCCGACTCCATCTTTGCAATGATTGCACATCTGTTAGTGAAACTTAAACAGCGTAAACAAATACACATTGAACTAATTCCACCCAAAATTTCCATTGGAAATACCCTACTGGAAAAAAGCTACAGCCATTTAAAAGTGGTACAATTTGATATTGGTACAAAAATATGGTATGAAAAAAAGATCGAGGAGACCATCAGCCAAAGCGCATGGCTGTTAACCAAAAACTTTTTCCAGCTGAAATGAAACGGGGATTGGACATTCCTGTATTCAAGCGTTGTATTCAGCAATTTTTGAGCAGTGACAACCTCTCCTCTAACTACGGCACAAGAGAGCAAGATTGGGCTTTGATGAAAAACTATAATTTTGGGAGGATGAGTGAAAAAATGTGCTCTTCAGAGATGAAAAAGAAGTTAAATCTAAACGGACCAGCTGGAGCTTCCAATTGCTGGCAAAATGCAAGACTTGACAACATTATTTTCTAGCAGGATATGGCAGCATGTTAGAGAAGCAATATTCCTCTCCTTGAGTGGCCTACTTGTAGTTTGGATCTTAATCCTGTAGAAAATGTTTGGGGATTGCTGTCGATCTGAGTTTTCAATCATTAGCATAAGCATTAGCATTAGCATTGACGTTTGCACACCTCGTGGATGGAGCCACGATGAGGAATAATTCGTTGAAGACATTGCATGTCACCATGAACGTATACAATTACTGATACGTTTTTTCACGCAATAATCTCCACGAAGACACTCCTCAATGGCTCACCTGGCCACGTCCATGTAACCGTTGGAGATAGGGAGGATTTGGTATCTACCTTAAGAAGACATTGGGAACCCATGTATCCTTCAGTAGATATCAAAGGAAAAAGGAAATGAATAATCGGACAGAATAGTTAAACAGAATGTCCTGTTTAGTGTACAGAACCAAAATTTCTTTAAAAATGGTCGTTTGGAGCATCTAGTCTAAGAAGGTTTAGTGATGCTCCATTTCTCTTCAAATGGTTGGGACCTAAGCACTAACTATGGCACTAGTCCCATATGGCTAATGGCTATAGCGCCATTACTCGCGCTCTGAAAAAATAAGAATATTTAAGAATATAAGTACGGGCGGTGAAAAATAACTTGTCAGAGAATTTGCGCTCCTAATTGAATCACTATACAAAAACATGGCATCACAGGGAACGCCAGGTCCAGCATACACGGCAGCGGTGAAGTTAACCATTTCGAGCCGAATGTACGGCGTATCAGAAAACAGAGAAAAGGGAAATGTCACGATGTTCACTAGCAGACCCGAGCAAAGGCTTATACCAAATTCATAACAAATTCTAATACCAGGTTATCAATTTTTGATCACTGAATATGTTATCATTGAGGCTGAATAAGCAGCCCAAATAACAGAATGAATAACAAAAAAAAATACTAGTTGAATATCAGAATAATAACTATAAGCCAATTTATTGAAATGATTTGAAATTATGTTATCAATTTGAAGTCATTTGACTCACGCTAATAACTGAAAAAATCAGTGAGGTTGTGTATAACACACGACCGGTTGACGGTAGTTAAACCGTTTGATTAGTTTCGTTATGTTTCTGTTTTAGTTATTTTCAATTATGTTTCTGTTTTAGTTATTTTCAAATTTTCATTTGATCCCTACCCTTGCCGTAAGGCGTATAATAGATTTTTAGATCAGCTGTATGTTAGAAAATTCTATTGTACACTCTTTAGAAAGATTTAACCAGTGCCAACCAGTAAGTAGTAGGCAACGCATTATCTCTGGCTGCTTTCAGTTTCGCACGATAAACACGAGCTCGCTCGGCATCGGTACATGGTCGTTTCGGAGGATTTCCCGTATTTTCGAACCTAACGCACTTCCGAAATTTGCGCATACGGTTGGCATCAAAGCGATTAGGCATCGTACATATTCTCACTTTCACAGTTTCTCAAAATTTATCTCTTCCTAGAAGTAAAACTATATCCAACGCGAATCATCAACACAACAGCATAGCTATTCATTACAGTACTAATTGGAATGAATGTAGAGAATGTTACTTCGGAATATCATGTTCGACGTTGTCCATTATAGGGAATTTCTTGATACTTCCCGGAACGCAACATTCTTTAAAATTGTCCAGCTTCGATTGATGAATATGTACGCGAAATATATTCATCTCTCGTAAATCGTAAATCGTAAATACCTCTAGATTAGAGCAAAAATCTCATAAATAATTCAATCAAGAAACGATCGAATTATTAGCGCCCGATGTTTAATTTTTTCTCGACGGCAGCCATTTGTAAATTGTACACAATGCTCAAGGTATGCAACGAAGAGAAAACTAAAATTGTTTTAGCCACCTATGTCTGCCAATTGGTAACTTGGAAAGTAATGTTAGATAAACTCATATCAAACTCTCAGAACTGAATTGGTCGTCTTTAAGAGCACGGATTTGAAATGGTCTGCATTTGAATTAAAACATTCTCGGTCTTTCGAAGAAGCAGTTTATTTTAGCCGTTGTACGGCGCACCTTACGAAAAGATGGCTACCAATAAGAATAAACACACACACACACACACACACACACACACACACACACACACACACACACACACACACACACACACACAAGCACTTCGTGGTTGCACCCACCGGCTGGCTACATATATTCTCGTTGCAGTTGAAAACCGGAAAAATCACTCGCGCAAATCAATATAACAGCTTTTCCGTATGGCAACAAAGTGTTGCATTTAGTGCGCTGTCTAGCACATCAGATGCGCTGTACAGCGCACTAGATGCGCCAGAAATTCAATCGTTCAGAACGAGAGAAAAACCGTTTGGCGCCAGTGGGTTATTCCGGTTTTCAGTTGCAACGATAATACATTACCGGCCTCGGCAACCGACTGCCTAACACACCAATGCATAATTAATGGCTGCCTAGCAACGGTTGCCTAGCCAACGGCTTGCTAGCAACAGCCTGCCGCGCAATCAGCTACCTGACCAATGGTTGGTCGCCTGTGCACCTTCTATAGTACTAGTCATCCACATTGACGCCTTGCCGCTCCGCACTGCTGAATGAAGCCAGTGGACCCTTCAGGGTACATGCCACCGCCAGACGCCAGCTGCCAATCCATACTGACTCATTGCACCGCACAGCTCCAGTACAGCAAAACGAATGATACAATTTGCGAAGGTGTACCCGTTTTATATTGTTCACTGCTGCATTTGAGACCTCCCTTGCTCACATTTGAAATCTGTGGTAGGAAAGTATTGTGCCTTTAGTGAATTTAGCCTGCAAAACTAAATTATAAGACATCACCTTCTTTTTTCGTTATTTTCAATTGTTTAAAATTGTTAAAGGATAATGTTTGAAAATTTAATTAAAACGCGGGAATTAGTTTCCAACCAATTGATGTTAACATCCTGAAAATCGATCGAGCATTTATTAAGTTATGAGCGTTTTATTTGTAACGATATTTCGTGACGGTCGCCTCTTTTAAGATTTTCAATTGACACCCTACCCTTGTAGTCAACGTCAAAAAAATATTTTGATAGAAAGCATAATGTTTTGTTCAAATAGGCTGGTAATATTTATAATTTTACATTCAACTAATAACATTCGTAAAAAAATGTATGTTGAAAACAAAATTAGCCAATGGTGATAACTAAATTTGTTATGCGATAAATAGCGGAATAAAAACGAAATCTGGGATAACTGAACTTGTAGCTTATATGATACCAGCTTGTTATTTTCCTTTGCTAGGGGATTTGGTCGTTTTAAAAATCCGAGTTGAAATGTTTTATTATTGAATATATTTGTTAATTGATTCTGTTGCAACACCGCACAAGTTATCTGGCAACACTACATAGCGGTGACTTCGAGTGCCGTCGTTATATAGAGAAAGGGAAAGAGTGGGAGAACAAAAAGTAAACAAATGATAGATGTGTTAGTAGTGGCAGAGAATTGAATAAACATAAACATAATTCGCCGTCGCGTTATTGAATTATTGAAAACAAATCGGTTTCACTGCGCGGTTGGAAATTATTTTATAGATTAAGGAGTGTATAGAAAATAAGCTATCCACAAACTTTCTTTCAAATTTTGTTGAAAACCGATATTTTATTCATACAAAAAATTGATCCTTTATTGTACGAGGTTAAACTTGAACATAATGAAGACCGGATGAAATTTAAGTTATTCCTTCACGAATTTTCGAGCTTTGGATCGAATGCTCTTCATCAAGTTCCGGACAAGTGTTGCATCGCATTTTTTGGACGCTTGAGCCCAAATTTTTTTGAACTCCTGCATGTTCCCAGCTGCCTTACCAGTCTTCTTGAAGACCCTCTTCACGATTGCCCAGTAACGTTCGATGGGTCGAAGCTGAGGGCAATTTGGTGGATTGATATTTTTCTCAACGAAATCTATACCCTTTTCCGCAAGCCAATTTAGAGTGGTTATGGCATAGTGAGCCGACGGTAAATCCGGCCAAAACAGTGGAGGTGTACTATGCTTCTTATATAAAGGCAATCTCTTCTGGAGACTCAGATCGATAGATTTCCGCATTTATAGTTCCGGTAGTGTAAAAAAAGGTTGACTTCAAATCTCAGGAACATATTGCTTGCCATACCAGTACCTTTCGAGCGAATTTCTCCACTTGAATCGACCTGTCCGCATCGCTCACATCCTTCCCAACGACGGCAGTAAAGTATTGTGGACCTGGAAGGGTTTTTGAGTCCTCCTTTACATAGGTCTCATCGTCCATCAAAACGCATGCATCCGGACGCTGCAAAAGACGCGAATACAATTTCCGGGCCCTTGTTGCTGCTCGCTTCTTCTGTTCTGCACTTTGTTTCGAGATTTTCTGCTTCTTGTAGGTCTTCAGGTGGTTTCGCCTCTTGATACGCTGGATCATTCCGACACTCGTTCCTGCTTTTTTGGCCAAATCACGTATTGACATTGATTTGTTCTTCGTGATTAGAGATACCACTTTCTGCTCCAGTTGCGGGTTGGAAGAACCGGGTTTTCTGCCTCTTCCTGGTAGCTCATCCAAAGAATAGTGTTCCCCAAACTTATTAATGATGATTTTAACACTCGCATGATGAATTCCAAACCGCTTCGCCAATTTTCGCATAGCAATACCCTTCTCACTTAGCCACGTGTCCAGAACCTTAATTTTCACTTCCTTTTCAATACGCGACATTTTGAAAACGCAGAATTTGAACCGCACAAACAAGTAAACAAAAGAAAGCTGACAGTCAAACGCACAGCATGCAGTGTTCAGAGCATAAAAAACCATCACAAATACATGCGTACAACGCAAATGTATGTGGATAGCTTATATTCGATACACTCCTTATTCTTTATTTTTGATTAACGATCAATTAAAAGGATCAAAAACGTTCCTTATCTTATCGCCAGTCCTGTAAGTAGTAAAATAAATTGTTTTAATGTATTCAGTTGATAATAACCAATGAAAATACTTACTTTTTGTATAGCTTATCTGCAGGGTCGGTGAACGGTGAATTGTGGAAAAGATTCTCCAGAACTGTCGATCTGGTCGCACAGAGATTGTAAGTAATATTAGCTGGTTAGGCATTTAGATAAATATTAATATGAACGGTCTTTATAGTGCCGGCAAATTCACCGAGCAACGAATAAAACACCCACTGTTAGGGTAGTTGGACCGAAACTAGGACGAGAGGCGAACTAGATAAATCCCTAGCAAAACGTAAAGAAAAATCCCTAGCAAAAAGGCTCAAGTAAAGAAAAAGAATAAATCTATAGTGAAAGATTCAGTGAAGCGAAGAGAGTGCTAACAACTAGTACAACAAAATAAATAAGCAGTTTTGAAAGTGCATGTTTTTGTAGCGAGAACGATCAGCTGAGAAATATAATTGTAAAGGATAACTCATGTTTGAAAGAAGGCCAAAACTCTGTAAAACGACGGCAATTCTAACCCAGAAAAACAGAAAACACGTGTTTTGAAAATTGTTTTTGTGGTAGAGAACCAGCAAATAAAACGTATTAAATGCAAAAGCACGGTTAACACACATGCAAACTTCAGCTCCCTTTTAATCGAGTGGATTTGCAATTGAAATAATTGACTCTATAGTTACAAATTCATTCTGAAATTTCTTTTTACAGTGCATTACAATTTAGTTTGAGACAGTACCGTGGGAAAATGATGCATCATCTATAAACTTGCGAATGTGCTTAAATAGATGAAAGCACATTTCGTAGTTTGTTGGCTGGAGCCAACCACACTGCATACAGATCCAAACGAATGGGACCTGTGGTTGGCAAACCACTCTCCATATATATGTTTCAAAGATTCTTTAGTTTATTTGGCAAAAAAACAACGCCAGTCACGTCCTCACGGTTAACAGATTTTTGTTGATTCTAGAGCGAATACACAACTGCATCTTTACGATTAGGGGCAACTCACAAAGTGTGATAGTACCGGCCCACAGTGATTCCATTCCATACAAAAGGCGGAAAAAGTCTAAAAATTGATTTTACATAGCTAAGTTATGTGTTTACAAATAATGTTGGGACGCTGATTTCTAATATGCAATCTAAATTGTCATATTAAGCCACACTTTCAAGATATGGCCACTTTATGGTCCCCTGGAAAATCCGGAACATCCGAAAAAATGGCAAACTCATTAGTCTCGTCCTTAAGCAAAAAGATGTTTTTCAAAACCATTTGCACATAAAATGTAAGTAGTAAAGCGATGTGGAGAACAGTTTATGGCTCTGAGTGGCCATTGAGTGGTCTTCCGGAAGTTCCGGAACATCCGTAAAATTTTATAATTCAGCAATTCCATACCAATCTGAAAATTTCGCAATATTTGGTAAGTATGTTCGTTTCCGAAAAATATATGATTCCTATTTTTCATTTTGTCATTAGGGTTACCCATTTTGAGATAGAGTGGTCCAAAAAACGAAATCTTAGAAAATATATATTTTTCGAATAATGATAATTTTTGAACTACTGAAGCGGTTAAATTTTTTAAATGGTGAAAGAAAATGCAAAATAATGAGTTATAGTATTAAGAAAATGTATGAATATAAAAAATTAAATCAAGCATAGGAATGTCCAGTTTTTATTATTTTGGTGGCGACTACAATTTTCATGCAAATTTCATTTAAGAAAATTCAGACGATTTTACGTTAAGTCATTAGATTTATACAAGATTTGTGCATGCATCTATTTTACCCCTCTTACAAAAGGGGGGTATACAAATCGCTTGAAAAATCGACTTTTGATCCGAGGCACGAAAGACCGAGTATTTACCATTCAACTCAGCTTATCAAGATCGCATTTTTCTGGTTTGAAATAACAGCTTCTGGAAGATAAACAGTATCAAATCTTCATCAGCAAAAAACATGGTGACATGAATTTAGAATGAATTTGAAATGACAACACTAACTGAGATTTATCACTTCAAAAATACAAAGTGCCAGTGAATGTTTTCAAGGAGCAAGACGTAGTATCGATTCGCCTTAGGCATCTCGGGCCTTGAATCAGCAGTTTTTTTTTTGTCAAAATATATGGTAAAAATCGTGTCGCTCTAAAACGAAAGTGATACACAACACTTGAGATTTTCTGGATGATCTGGAGGATCATGCAGTGACTAGTCGAAATCGCAAAAGGAGTAACTACAGTGAATTCGTTCCCACATTACATGTAAATTTACTTCAAAATAAAAACCTAAATTTATACACGTATCGTGTGATCTTACACTTTTTCCCTGGAAGTAAAAGGTACACGAACCCGGATGAGGGCATTGAAGTCCTGGGAGTAGCTGGAACATTAACCCGGATGTTATCAAGGTGGATCTGGACTGTTGAAATCATCTCCATTGAACAAATTTTCGTATTCTCATGCAATTTGAGGTGTCACATGATGGGTTTTTATCTAAGTCAGAAATTGGCCACTTCCCTGGGGGTATCTCCGAAACCAGTCAACCAATTTTAATAAAATTCGTATGGAACCACAGTACCTTTCATTTGGCGGTTGTTTCATTCAAATCGGTTCAGTAGTTGCTTGGGAAACAGAGTTTGAAATTTTATTCCCCCCCCACACACACACACACACACACACACACACACACACACACACACACACACACACACACACACACACACACACACACACACACACACACACACACACACACACACACACAGGCATGTTCAGTTCATTGAGCTGGGTTCGTTGTATACCTATAAAGATTGGACTCGGAAAAAATGCGACACTTCGTTTTGAGTGTAACTTTTTAACGCGTGTGTAAAAATTTATGAAATTTTGGGTAATACTTGTTTAGGGTGTTAGGTTTATGTGTGCAAAATCGCATTCGAAACAAGAAGAGCTACGCCAGCAAATCTTGGGCGCGGTGATCGATAATCCTGGTCAGTCGCACAGATGGATCGGCAAAAGGCTTGGAATCCACCATTCCACCGTGTCCCGCGTTGTGAAGATGTTCCAGGAGACGAAGACCATCGAGCGGCGCACTGAAAGCGGCCGAAAACCGAAAACGGAATACCCAGAGATGGCGCGGAAGATAAGGCAGCACTTTAAGAATAACCCGAACCTTTCCACCCGAGACGTGGCCAAAAAGGTCAATTCGTCGAAGTGGTTCGTCCAGCAGACCATGAAGCGGGCTGGGCTACGTGTTTTTAAGGTCAGGAAGGCGCCAAACCGGACTGACTAGCAAAACACGGTGGCCAAATTGCGTGCGCGGAAGCTGTACCGTGAGTGGCTGGTCAAGCCAGGCTGTCTTGTCATGGACGACGAGACATATATCAAGGCGGACACCAAACAAATCCCCGGCCTCGTGTTTTTTGTCGGTACGTCCCGCATGGAGGTTCCGGAAAAGTTCCGGAAGAGAAAGATGGCCAAATTCGCGAAGAAGTACCTGTTGTGGCAGGCGATCTGCGAGTGCGGACGGTACAGCAAGCCGTTCGTTACAACCGGCACCATAAACGGGTTGATTTATCGAGAGGAATGCTTGCAGAAGCGCTTGCTGCCCTTCCTCCACTCTCATCGTGGTCCCATGCTGTTCTGGCTGGATCTCGCTTCGTGCCATTACGCCAAGCCTGTAGTGGATTGGTACGAAGCGAAGGGCGTTAATGTGGTTCCGAAGGAGGCAAACCCGCCAAATACACCAGAACTTCCTCCGATCGAGAAAAAGTTGGCCGATAATGAAGAAGAAGTTGAAGAAAAGCGGAAAAACATTCAAAACCGATGAAGCTTTGAAGAAAAACTGGGAGAAATTGTGTAAGGAAGATGGACAAAGCCTCGCCCAAGATCTCATGAGCAGTGTTAAGAGAAATGTACGAGCATTCAGCTTGGGGGAGAAAATTCAAAAAATAAATTATGCCAAAACAAAGCTAATATATAGTTATTTCATCCCTGAACATTTTAGAAGTATCCGATATAAAATGAATTTTTGGTGATCATTTTTGTGTGTCTCATTTTTTCCGAGTCCAGTCTTTAATACTCGGCCCTTCAGGCTTTGGCTCAAAAGTCGGTTTTCTAAGATATATGTATTTACACTTCTTTGCAAGAAGGGAAAAACCCGTGGTAATCTAGTGCGAGATTTATGTATTTACCAATCTTACGGGGTTTCCTGACATTTCAGGACTCTGGCCTCCCGGAACCGTACTTGCGCAAGTTTGCGCAAGATCAAACTCATATTTTCGGTAATTTGACAAAAAAAAATCTTTAAAATAAGCCTATTGAGGTATATGTGCGCATGTGTGCTCACATTTGAAAACTTAGTTGATGTTTTTTTCCGATTCCCATACCGCTACATTGAAATATTTTAGAGAGCACAATTTTCATCCAATCTTTATAAAATTTCGGAAAAAGAAATTTCAAATAGTGTACCAAATTAAAAAAATATATTTATTGTAAAATGTGGAAGTTGATTTTTCGATTTTATTCCGCCTTGAAATCACTGTGCGGCCGCCAGTTAAGAATAAATTGTACACAAAATCAATAATAAAAAAAATTAATAAAGCACATACCATATCTTTAATTAGTAGAGATCTTTAACTTATTGGTTTCCGTATAGAGATTTACCAATGAATACTATGATAGTATTGTTCAATGATGCAAAATTTGAGGTAAATTGAAGTATAGTAGCTATTTTCAATACATTTTATAACGATCCAAAACAACATATTCGCGAAATAATTCGTGGGGAGCAAGCAGTCTGTTTGATCAAAAATATGATAATCACGTTGGATACTACAGCGTGAGTTTCAACCGCCAAGCAAACACAGCACCAATCAATGATTAACGCATAGAGAATGCCACCAAAACAAATTACATGTCTTTACTGTCAATTTTATTAATTCTTGGTTTTTCTCCAGATTCTGGAAATTTCGCGAAGTAAAACATGTTTTGCAAGCTTATCCAAATAATAAAACTATTGAGCTTAGATTCCGTACCGCGTCCAACAACAAACACCAGTATTGGTTCGAATAGTTTTAAAAAGACATGAGTGAGACTGATTTAATAAAGTTTTGATACTTATTGTTAATTATTGTTGGTTAACAGTTACCTTTATCTTACTACCAAATTCGCATGCAGGTGAAGACGGTTTTTCTCCCTCCCTTGTACCGAACCATGAATTTAACCGCCGAATTCACTGGTGTCGACCGCACTCCCGCGCACCTGCTTCCTTTTAATCACTGCTTCAACGATTTGATTGTTCGTTCTCTTACATAAAAACTTCATTTCATTCCATCGCAGAGCAAAATTATGAAGGTAAATGTCGATCTGAGTTTTCAATCATGGACGTAAATTCATAACTCTTCTCCAGCTCCAAAATTGCATGGTTGAAAAATGGAACAATTACTTGAATCCTACATCAATTCCATGTAAAAAAGAACGATGGAAGCGATTCAGAACAGAGCCTCCTCTTGCAATTTGCTTAAAGTTCCAATAAATGGAGATTGTTTCCAAAATTTAACTTTGCCCTTATCTTTATTTCCCTCTATTAAAAAAGAACCACAATCACCATGTATGGATTTCTGAGAGTATAGAAATTCCAGCTCGGTTCAGTGTTCTTTGTGGATGAATTGTGCAATCTCGAAAATACTTAACGTGAGTTCCCTCAGCTTTCTGCATCGCAACATTCAACAGAGGAGGGAATTATCTGGTAAACAGCCTTTCAAATAATGCACTACGTGTCTCAAGTGCGCCACAGCGTTAAAACATCGAACTCGTGTATGGCCTCGCCATAGCTCTTTTGCTTTCAGTTGTGTTTTGAACGGGAATATAAAAAACACTCAACAGGCATGCTGCGATTCCAAATTTTTCTGGTTCCCTTGGCAACCATCGCATTTGGTGCCCCCCATAAGATAGTCCAGAAAAGCCTTCAAAGAGCTAGTACTGAGTGCGTCCTGTATGGATCTACAGACCACTGCCTTGCCCGTTGCACAACGTTGATCACCCGTGACTGGGACGACAAAGATGGATTACTTTCAGTGTACGATCGATTTTATAAACCGGATCCTAGTGATCTATGCAACAGCAAACGTACCCAGACCTGTATGTATTACCAAAAACCGAGAAATGTTCTGGACAATACGTGCCTTCGAGCGTCTGCTGCTGTTCAATGTTACCTGGATCAGAACGGTCAGGTGATTCTGAATGAGCCAAGATTCGTGCGCACTACCACACTTCAAAAGCAACAGGTCATTTGGGAATGTGGAGCCATGCTCGGGCATTCGAGGGAACGGATCTGGGAACTGGTGGCGGATACGGAGTTCCGCCTGCAGGAAACAAAATGCCTCTTTCGGTGCTTTCAAATCAGAACAGGAATGTACAATGACGTCCGTGGACTTCACATGGAGCGTTTTTACGTGGCGTGCGGTGGATATGAAGACGATTTCTACCTTAGTGTTCCCCAGTGCATGGCTGACGTGCGAAAAGATGGTTCCTGTGACAAGTGCTCGTTGGCCCACAGGATGGTCACGGAATGCATTGGCAGTCGATACGATTCGGCGATATTTAATGCCAATCAGACAATCACTGCCACTCAAGGCAGTCAAGTTTTTGGTAAGTATGTTTGATTTATTATTTATTAGATGATTTTTTTATGTTTTTGTATGCTTCCAGTGATTAATCAGATGAATAATAATGTTGGAACTATAAACAACAATCTGAACTTTGGCTGACAACATTCTGGTATGTAGAGTTTGTATGTTTTTTTTTTTCAAAGGAAATTTAATAAAGACAGTCTTTAGTTCGTTGCGTCAGCATGTTTTTTTTTCAAACTAAATTATCAAGATGATTACGTAAGAAGTAAAGAAATAACATCAAAGGATTCAAACAGGTCTTCCCTTAGCTCAGTCGGTAAAGTGCAACTACAAAGCAACACCATGCTGGAGGTGACTGGGTTTGATTCACGGTCTGGTCTAGGATTTTTTTGTTAAGGAAAATTTCTCGACTCCTTGGGCATAGGCACAGAACGGAAGTATATCTTGAACGACAAATAATGATGAATTTTAAGTGCTCTTAGTCGCGACATCTTGCGGTAGAGGTCACACATTTTACACGGAAAATAATTTAATCTGCTCCAAGCTTAGACGACATTTTTAGACCTACTTGTATAAAGTAGCAAGGTACTTACATGAAGGTTTGTTCCTCGTAGAACGAATATGTAAACATAAATATATATATATATGTTTAATGATTTGATCTAAAATAGACTTCTTTGACTTTTCTTTTGTGTGAATAATAAATTGGATGTGTATGTACATCGATTTTTTCATAATTATGACAGTTCAGGGAGCTTGTTTATATGGACTTACAATATTTTCGGCAAGATCGGTTTGAGATTTTGTGCTTTAAATTTATTACTATTGAAATAAAATAGCCGGAAAACAGACACCGGTGCTTATTTTTACGTCATTCGTACATATTTTTACGTAATAGTACAGAAAAAATGCTATCACCTAGTAAACAAGCTCCCTGAACTGTCAAAAAAGTGAGGTTAACACATTCCGTGAAATGATCTATATCACACTTAAGCATCTGGAGAAGTGCTGTTTTATTCAACCACTTTGACAGCTGATTCCACGATTGAAAATAATAAGCATTTTTATATAACACGCATAGTGTGCAATAGTGAGAACTTGCGGTGTAAAGTCAATTAGGAGCATTTCCAGTCAGAATGGCCTGATAATGTGTGACCTTTTAATCGACTTTTTTTATTTGAACGAAATTCTCAACATGCCTTTGACTAAGGTGCTTGAGTATTTCCCAAATATTATGAATTTTATTGTACAGGAAATATGTTGTACAAGTGCGATTGCATTTGAAAAAAAAAAACAGTATTCATACACCCCTCTACGAGACTTTGTATGGGAGTTGACTGTCACTTAATCTTTTTAGTGTCTAATTTTCTTGATCAGCAACTAGTGTATTGAATTTATGAAGGTTTCATATATTGACATGGTCGTAGATTAAATGATCTACAAATGTTTCATATAACGATTTAGGGAATTCTGTCAATGGGAAAAAGGGCTGAAAAATAATTCAGAAGCGCAGACAAACATTCAAGCTAGAACCAAATATAGCAAAATATAAGATTGAAATGAAGATACCTAAAAACACTAGCAGCTTTTGCTACACTGCGAATCGTGGTTCTGTACAGGAAGAGATAGAGATCTATTGACATTTATTCACCGGTCTCTATATTGCACACGAATTGTTTTCCCAACTGGTTATTATAGTGACGTCATCTGCGTTTTTGGTATACCTTATGTGTGTGATTTAGAGTCCTTGATTTTTGTTGTTATAACATTTCTCTAGGCATTTTTTCGAGACAGAAGCACGGAAAAACAAAAAATAATGCGGGAGAAACATATGCTATTCTATATTAGTTAATTTAGCATATCAGCATGCAACAATATTTCGTTTTTTGCACTGGCTACACCCAAAATAAAAAAGCAAGATTGTAATGCAATTGCGAATGATTTTGTTTCATTTCTCGTAATGGATCGTAACTTGGAGAAAAAATGCAACATTGGTCGTGGGCAAAAAAGCATCACACCAATTCGCTTTGAAAAATTAAATGTGTGCGTGGGTTGTGCAGTGTATTAGTTGTTGAGTCCGGACTGACAAAAAACAAAAATTCGAGTTGTTACCAGGATTCGAACCGTGGCCGCCAGCGTCGTGGCTCTACATAGTAACCATTCAGCCACTTTAACAAGTTGAAGTGGATGGAATAAAAGCCCTACATATGCTTCGATTGTCGAGGCACTCAGTGGTACAGCAACAAAGCAAATGTCGCTCGCACACACTTGCATGGCTTCACGTGGTGATCAAGAAGGGCACACTTGATGAGAGGGAGATGGGATTACGATGACGAGTGAAAATAAAAATAGAACACTTGACAGCGGAATTACAACAGTGACCAATAGCGTTGCTTTATTTTGTGGTATTGTCTCACCCATATTGAACCATCGCTTCGTTTATACCATAAAATGCTTTGTGGATCATGATGGGCAAAAGTGCCTTTTCTGAATCATGCAGATTTCTCAAGATATGATTGCAAAAACTGCAATTGCGTTTTTTGCCACCTTTTCAACTTTTGGGTGTAGATGTATTAAAAATAATTCACTCGAGAATTCGTACTTCTCGAGAATTTGAAAACAGGCAGAATTGGTTGTCGCTTACTGGTTCGAGTGTTCACTATAGCAATCATATGTTCGTGTGCTCCGAACATTTTATTCCATCAGATGGTAGAAATGCATCCAACAATTCAAAGGTAGAAGTAGTAACAGAATTTTTTTAATGAGATTATCACAAAACTAAATGGAAGAAATCACAAAATGAATTCTCGGAAACTTTTTCAAACAGACGTATGTCATTTTGTAAACAAAGAGGGGAAGTAAGATTCAAAAGTAAATTTTTCGAAATTCTCAGTACCCTCACATAAAGTAGCATCACAATCATGTAAAGCAATGTTATTCCTTGTGTTGGTGGCCCAAGTTTGCATGCAAGTGCTAAGGGTTTCGAGAAATTTACGTTTGAATCTTACTTCCCCTCTTTGTTTACAAAATGACATACGTCTGTTTCAAAAAGTACCCGAGAATTGTTGTTTTTCTTCACGTAACCAGAGCATACTGTGATGATCATATGGCAGCAAATATACCACTAATAGCAGTTGATTTGACGTTTCTTCAACACTGTAAAAATAGAATGAGTGGAAACAAATAAAATAGAGATACTTTTTTCACAACAACATTTTTCACTTTTCGTGTCATTGAATCGTTCTGAGCTGCCCTTCCGTTCCGTGGCATAGGGTATGATTGTACTTGCCACACAATCATACTAATGCAAAAATGGTATCTGGCATCGAAAGCTCTCAATTAATAACTGTGGAAGTGCATTTAGAACACTAAGTTGAGAGCAAGCAATAAGCTTATTGTGAAAGCAATAAGCTTGAAATGCTCAAAAAAGAAGAAGATTCAAACAGAATTCATGCTCATTCTTGCAGTGTTTTTCTTCAATAAATTTTGTATTTTAACTTCCACTGTAAGCAATGTTGGTTATCTAGAGGTTTATATTTTGGCCTCTTGAACCAATTTGACGGCGGGGCACACCGTTGCCAAAGGCGCAAAAACGAGATCGAAATTGTTTTGACCCTAAAAACTACGTATTTTTGCTTTAGTTTCTTCAGCAAAGTTTTTTCATGAATTATTCTCCATCTTACAGGGTGCGGCATAAAATAATGCGAAAATGTTCAAACTTGAGTATTGGGTTGATTCGTGTAGCTAGCTAATTTCTGTCAAAAGTGTATTTGTTTATGTTTACTTTCAAGAGCGGCATCCAAACATTCTATTTGTTTTATTGCAAATTCGTCAAAATGTTCGCGAAAAAGTGTTCACCAGTTTGTTGCTCGCCCAGACGAAGCCGAAAGAGATTGCCATGGTGGCAGGGTGCCATTTGGCAACAGTTACCGCATAAAAAACTCCCTGAAGGATGGTCCTAAGCAGCGGAAGCCGGGAAGCGGACGTCCGCGCTTTGCACGCACGCCGGACGTGATCAAATCGGTCCGTGCAAAAATTGCTCGCAACCCGGTGCGTTCCATAAGAAAACTTGCAAAGGAAGCAAATCAAAAAAGACCTGCATGCATCTTCCAGAGCCAGAGTGAAACGCCACTTGATTACGGACCGGGTCAAGGAACTACGAGTCACTCGTTCCAAGAGATTGCTTTTCTTGATGAAGAAGGAAAAAATGATAATCCTGTTCTCCGACGAAAAGCTTTTCAGCATCGATGGAGAACGTTCCGGAAAAAGTGAAATTCAAATTTCAAACCAAACATCCGGCTGGTGTCATGATGTTTGGCTTGGTGGCGTCCAACGGTTTGAGAATGCCGCCTGTTTTCATTGATGCCGGAGTTAAAATCAATACCGAAGTGTATATCGGTATTTTAAAGGACCAAGTGCTTCCCTGGGTGAAAACCAACTTCTTCGAGGACCAAAACGTTGTCCTACAGCAGGATGGAGCTCCGTGTCACACGTCCAATCGAACCCAACAATGGCTAAACGATAACAGAAGTTTTGGCCAAAGGATTTGTGGCCCCCTAGCAGTCCAGATCTTAATCCATTGGATTATTTGATTTGGGCATATGTTGAAGCACGAGCCTGCAAAACCTCACACCCTAGTGTGAAAACCCTGAACTCAACCATCACACGCACATGGCAGTCAATGTCGGAGGACTACGTCCGAAAGGTATGCTCTGGCTTCCGGCGTCGACTCGAGGATTTTATTAATATAAATGGAGGACACATTGAATAAATTTGTTAAAAAGGACTTTATAAAGATAACTGCACTCGAAAATGTTGATATTATTGCTTGAATTAGTTGAAAATGGGATTTGAAAGAAATAGAACAAATTTTCGCATTATTTTCTGCCGCACACTGTACGGTGTTAAGAATTTTGTAACTTATCATTCTTATCAATCTAAAGTTATAGAAAATTTAATACAAAATAACTCTTCCGAAACCTTCACACGTCTATCTATTGGTTTTAATGTAAATATTTTCTATTGAAGATCCCTAAATATTTTTTTTTTCTTTCAATGTAACAGCTCGTGGCAATTTTCAGCAAATTTTAAATGTTGTACGCTTTTGTTTATCATATAAAGACACACAAATTTGCTGAAAGTAGTCTATTGTTATCTTTCATATTTTTTTAGATGTTGAGGTTTTTACTAAATAAAACTGCACTTTTTTACTGTCAAAAATCATAATAAACCGCAAGTTCCCGCAGACGAAACTATTTGCATATGAAAGTATGAATCCACCATTGTTAAATCCAGATGCAACCGTTCGTCTCTCGCTTTTCCTTGGATGCCTAATACTATTCAATTATATTAAATAAAATTTTAGCTTCATAAGATGGAGAATAATTCATGGAAAAACTTAGTGGAAAAAACGTAGTTTTTAGGGTCATCACAATTTTGATCACGTTTTTGCGGCTTTGGCAACAGTGTGCGGTGGCCTATTCAAAAATCAAATTCTTACGTAAGCGTAGCATATTTCAAATATAAATCGTCTATCATTAAAATACATACTTTTAAGGTTGTTGCAACACAGTCTTACCATTCCATTTTTCATTACATATTTATTTCATTGAATATAAGAATTTAAAATATTTTCATGCATTGAAAATATTTTCAATGTTATAAATTGACTTATAATATAATATTTTAATCATTTGTTTTACTTATTTTTTGATTTATTATTCATAAATTATGATCAAATTCTTACTTCAAATTGTATGTATTTTTAAATTTATTTCTATATTTGTGCATGTATTAATTCATTTTTCAACTTTTCTAAGGAACTTCTTCTGAATATTGTTTTTTTTTTAATTATATATAATTATTTATTGAATTCTTTATAAATTTCTCAATCATTTTTTAAAGTTTTTGTTTTTTATTTATAACCTTTCTTAACTGATTTATTCTTTGGTGTGATGACGTTTTTACTTATGAATGGATTGATTTATATTTTTAATTTTTATCTCATTTTAGTAATGTTTTAACATTATTTTTCTTTTCTTCTTCTTTTTTAATGATTGCTTCATTCACTCTTTGATATAGTCATATATGTTATCGTATTTTCATTTCCTAATGTATTTATTCCTTTATTGATTGATTTTTTTTGTTCATTTATAAATTATATATTTATCTTAAAATGAATTCATCTATCTATTAATTTGTGTATTTGTTAATATTATGGTATACATATTAATTTGTTTACATTTATATATAAGGTGCGCAACTAAGTTCTCGCTGTTTTTTTGGTGAAAAAGGAACTTTATTTTGAAAACAAAGGTTAAAAACGAATTATTCAAAGTATTACCCATCACTAGCTACGACTTTTTCCCATCTTTCTGGTAGAACATGAATACCATTTCGATAGAACTCTTCGTCTTTTGATGCTATCCAAGAATCAAGCCATTTTGAGATGTCATCATATGAGTGGAATTGCTGACCAGTGAGACCATGTGCCATCGAACGGTGCAATATCAGGAGAATATGGCGGGTGGGGTAGGACTTCCCATTTGAGCGTTTCCAAGTAGGTTTTCACGGGTTTCGCAACGTGAGGTCGAGCGTTGTCATGCTGAAGAATCACTTTTTCGTGTCTGTGCTCGTATTGTGGCCGTTTTTCGTGCAGTGCTCGGCTCAATCGCATCAATTGAGTTCGATACCGTTCCCCGGTAATGGTTTCGTTTGGTTTCAACAGCTCATAATAAATGACACCAACTTGGTCCCACCAAATACACAGCATAACCTTCGCAGCGTGAATATTCGGCCTAGGCGACGATGTTGAAGCATGCCCGGGCAGTCCCCATGAATGTTTCCGTTTTGGGTTACTGTAATGAATCCATTTTTCGTCACCCGTCACAATGCGATGAAGAAAACTCTTCCTTTTTTGCCGCTGGAGCAGTTGTTCACAGACGAAAAAACGACGCTCAACATCTCTTGGCTTCAAATCGTAAGGAACCCAAGTTCCTTGCTTTTGAATCATTCCCAACGCATGCAATCGCTTAGAAACGGCTTGGCGGGAAACTCCTAATCCTGAACCAAGCTCTTCTTGCGTTTGACACGGATCCTCATCGAGCAATGCCTCCAATTCAGAGTCTTCGAAGTTTGTTGGCCTTCCTTCACGCGGACGATCATCAACACTGAAATCACCGTTTTTGAAGCGACGAAACCAATCACGACACGTTGTTTCACTCAGAGCAGCATCACCGTAAACTTTTTGGAGCTCTCGATGTGCTTCAGCTGCCGTTTTCTTCGAATGAAAGAAGAAAATCAACACTTCCCGCAAATGACGATTATTTGGCACGAAATCAGACATCTTCAAACAACCAAAATATATAACACTAAACCAAAATCACTGATTTGGCAAAGCGGTTTGTTTACCATATGTCTGAGCTTGGTTTATGACGCTTGAGATGTACAACATTGGACCAGCACTTACTACTGGCGCCATCTATTGCTAAACAGCGGGAACTTAGTTGCGCACCTAATATAATTTGTATTTACTTAAATTTATGTACGTTAATTAATTGTTTTTTATTCAAAAAATTATTAATTATTGTTTTGATTAATAAATTCATTAAATGGGTTAGTTTAATTTTATATCATCATATTATTAATTTTTAACTTTATTTATCAATGTATACATTTATGTTTCGTGATAATCGAGATCAGTGTTGGAAAAATCGTTTTTAAGAACCGTTCACTCTTTGCTCATTGCAAAGAAATATCGCCGAGGAACTTCGCACTCAAAGTTCGTGAACGAAATACAATCTAAAGTTCATGAAAGCGCAGAGTGAGGAAACGTCTCCTTTCTTATCGCGAATGATCTTTTGTTTCTCCATCTCACAACTTTTCATTCGTATTCGAGATCCGATCCAACCAAATATCTTCTCTGCTTTGTTCTTTTCCTCTAGTGAGTAAGTAAAGGCGATGTTCACGCGAGTTTTGATGTTTGTTTTTAAGTATTGTGACACCGCAAAGTTCGAGTGGTAGGAAACGTCTGCTGGAATGGCGTGATGCATTGAGGACAAATTCAACCCAACCTCCCCGGCCAGACAGTCAGCAATCGGACATATTCAAGCTGAAGAGATTCCATTTCTATGAAATGCGCAGTGTGCTTTTCAAGAACGAATGTGGCGTAAAGATATATAGAGAGAAAAATGATCTGATTTTTTACGTATCCTCGCGTCGGTGACTCGAGTAGAAAAAGTTCGCGATATTTCATTCTCTCATCCCAGAAAGTTCACTCAAGAAACGTTGGCGTGTGAAACTAGCAACGGAAAGTTTCCAAGTGAAAACGTATCGCACGATGAATTGATATTTTGGTAAGAATTCGATCACTGATCGAGATATTCAGCCTAGGGCTGGTTCATCAACCGTCGTTTTTACTCAAATAACTACTTCATTTGTGTATTTTCGTTACTTATCCGGGGGTGTGATGTGAACTTGTGACATTGGCGTTATAGTTATGGATTATCCACTACACCTGGGTGTTGCACCATTGCGCATGTCTCATCATTTAGGTATTTTTTAATTGATTTGCTTTATATTTGTATTAAATAATTAATTCATTTATTTATCCATTAAATTATTTATTTTTGGATTTTTTGATTGATTAACCAAGTAACTTATTTATTAACTAATTGATTGATTCACTTCATGTATTAATTTGTTAAATAATTAATATTTTAACAAAAAAAATCTATTTATCCATAAATCTTTACATAACTTTCTTCTCTTATTTATTAATATTTTTATTTCATTGGTAACTTGTTCATTAGATTATCGATTAATAAATATATTCATCATTATATTTGTTGATATATTTTACTATTTATTTGTTTATTTTATTTATTGATTTGTTCATTTATATATTATTCCACATATCTGTTTATAAATGATGTACTGGTTACAAATAAAAGAATCGCTATGAACTGAATTTAAATCATGTTTTTATTTATCTATGCACACAATCTTTTTCATTTATTTATTTATTTCTGAATAATCTTGTTTATTAAGTTATCATTCTTTATTGTTTTTGTTTACTTATAAAGTTGTTTATTTAGTTTATTCAATTTTTTTCATATTTATATTGTTTTTTGTTTCTCGTATTGATGAATTTATTTATTTATTCACTTATCTATTAAATTTAACATGTTTTAATTGATTTATTCCCAAAATAATGTTTCCATTAAGTTATTATATCAAATTTTTAAAATTTTCATACGTTCAATTCTTAGAATTACTTAATTTATTATTAATATTCTTATTTATTTATAATTTTATTGTTTTTTTTTCATTCACTGAATAATTTATGAATATATTTCTTTATATATTTATTCATTTATGAATCTATTTATTTTTTAATTCATGTAATTTTTAGTAAATCTATTTATTAAATAGTTTTCCTCTTGATGTAAGTTTCTATTTTTTAATTTATTTTCTTATTCATATTGTAATTGTCTTTTTTTTTCTTCAATATTAAAATATTTAATTAATAAACTTATTAATTTATTTACTTATTTGTTAATTTTTTTTTATTTTATCGATATACTAATTTACTTATCAACAGTGCTGTAAATAGTCATTTCAACCCAATGCGATTCATTTGTCAATAGCTCATTCCAGAAGGTGATTTTCGAATGATCACGTGTGATAAAATTGGTGTGCTTGTTTATTTTCATAAATTTGTCTCACAATTTTTTGCACCAACTATAAAACCTAAGACGCGAGAGTGCAATATTGGAATATTCAAATGATATTCATCATTGAATATCATTTGAATATAACAGTAAATATAACACTCTATATATATATACCAGTTAGGGCAATGCACTATTAGACTAAGTTTTAGAGTTAGTCGAAAGCTACAATACATCATACTCACTGATCATTATATCATACATAAACATGTAATATCATATGACATAACATTACTAAATTAGAATTCAAATCATCAGACAAATCTTCCAAACCCTAAAAATCGTTCTTTGCTTCATGGTAAGCTGCAAACATTGTTTAAAACTATCTTCTGCATTTCAGTTTTTTTAGGACCATCAATACATATAAAACCTGATCGAAATCGTTGACATGCGAGGTGTTAATTGCATCTTATATGTGGATTTCAATACTTTTGCGTACCATAATTTATACATGTCGATTTTATTAATTTATTATACATCTCTTATATATTTCTACGGTACCGGTGGTGTTCTTTCACCCCAATCGTTCTAATATCAATTTCAGTCAGCGCGGTTAGGATTTTCTGACAAGGAAAATCTTTGATCCGTGAGTCCTGGCTAATGTGTTTATGCGTTCGATGCGTACGGTCCAGGTCGTCTCCTATCGTGGCGAACCAGTTTCAAGTCACATTAATACGAAACAACAACAACAACAACAACCATTATATATTGCATGATCCAAAATATAATTCCTTCATAACATGTCAACATAGGGATGAGAATGTGCATGATAGGCATCATTGAAATCGCATCAGGATAATTTAGTAAACAGCCAATCAGAAAAGGGGATGTGTCTGTTTATTTTATTATAGCTATATTCCATTCTAACAGTTGTAAAGAATTCAATGCGTCCTTCTCAATCATTTGGTGGATAGCTTAACTAAATTGCATTTTTTTATTGGATCATATTGCTGGAAGAATATTCGCTTATTCCGGCAGGTTTCGCATAAGTGCCTACTTATGAGCCTTACTACCTCTTTTTGGCCCGTCATACAGCAGTTTGTCAAATTTAGAACGGTAACAAAGCATAAGCTAGGAAAGATTCGTTGGATAAATGTACGGCTTGCGCTGAAAAACTCTTCTCACTGCATTAACTATTTTCATAATGATTTAGATCTTAGCTTTGCTCTTAACTTATTGTTGAATTGCTTCTACTTGAACTGCAAATACTATATCTTCATGCTAGTTGTTGCTTTTCCATTGCTTCCAACATACTTACACAGGGAAGTCACTCAAAATCATAAGTAATGTGTACATTTTTTATCCACAAATCGCAATGTCATTATTCTCAAATTAAATGGATGATTCATCGCCACGGAAGTGTTTATTCTCTTAGCCGTGTGGCAAAAAAACAGGACACTTCATTCCACAATGTTGTCCAAGAAAAATATACCATCAGGATATTCAGAACTGTACAATTGTTCAAGATTAGTTAAACTGCAGTTCGATATAATTAGCTTCTGAGAAAATTTATTGAGAGAATAGAAGCATTTATCTGTTCTGAATCGATAGTGAAACATTGTTACCAAGTTGGATACTAGTGTTTGGAAACATTTAACTAAGCCCTCAACTCCCCGTTACTCTTCGCCCAAATAGTTAAGAATGATGAATTCACGAAAGGAATGTTCATTTCTTATTATCAATAAGGCGAACTTCCTGCCAAGCCAGAACGTGATTTAACCAAAAAAAAAAAAATATCTATAGAGATTGTAGGAAGCCCTCATGGGAACTCAGAGTTGGACGTGCTTCAATTCAATCCACCAGTAACACATCATATAGTCAACCGCCATGCCTTCGGATGTTCCTAGTAGTGTTCAGACTACATTCGCAGCAATCACTTCGATGGTGATGAAGGCCTTCAGTTTGACCTTAATACTTGCTATTCTTGTAAACACCGTGGAATGTGATCGACACAAGATTGTGGAAAAAAGTCTCGCGCAAAGCGGTGTCGAGTGTCGCCAGTATAATCCCCAGGAACACTGCATGACTCGATGTCAAACGCTGCTCACTCGGGACTGGAGCGATGTCACCGAAATGCGCTCAGTTTACGATCGATTTTTCCAACCAAATCCGATCGACGGCTGCAGCTTCAACCGTACCCAGCGGTGTTTGAGTGTCAAGCTGTTCCAGATTCCTCGGGAAAAGAAATGTTGCAGAGCGAGTGAGTCAATTCAGTGCTATCTGGACCACTCCGGACAGGTGATGATGGATATTCCTAGGTACGTTCGTTCTAGTTGGTTGCAAGAGCGACAAATCTTTAAGGAATGTGCTGCTATGTTGGGATTTTCGGAACATCAAATGCTGCAGGTGCTGAATGATATGGACTATTCTTTGCCGGACTCCCGATGTCTGCTACGGTGCTTCATGATCAGATCAGGCCTCTATAGTGACAGCGAGGGTCTGAACTTGGAGCGCTTCTACGTCGCTTGTGGAGGCTATGATGACGAATCCTACAGTAATATCACGCAATGCATAACGAGCGTGCGAGCTTCGAGCACATGTGACAGATGCAGTTTGGCACATCGATTACTTGTGGAGTGCATTGGGAGCCAGTATGATGTAACACACCAAGACATAAGTAAGTGCTATTTTTAATTATTCTAAATTTTGGTGGTATTTATTGTTTCTTTATATTTTAGCATTTAACCAGCAGAACACAGATGTGGGAACAGTTAATAATTATAATACAATCTATTTAGTTAACATCGATGATAAATTGCTGGACAGCGTTCGGCAAATTTTACCCATAGTGCCTTAGACAATGGATGCAATAGAAATTTACTAAATTTTCTGCTCTACCGTTATTGCATCGTTTAAAAGTTTATTTTAAAATCACAAATAAAGTTGTTAGCCATTCCTAGTTGGCTGCGCATCTCTAACCATCATCGAATCATCTATCCAGTTGGATGGGTGGATTAAAATATTTCAATAGAAAAAAACACATCGTGCAGAGGTTGCTCTGGCTCGAAGGTTAACTCAATTTAAAGAGTGAAAACTAAATTACAGCAACACAGTTAATTTACTATAAAATCTCATGTATTTAAAGGATAAAAAAATATGCTCAATACTTTCGTTTCACACCATCCTTGTGAGCTTGCACAATCGTATCCGGTACTTTTTTCACATTTAATGTTCACTTCCTGCGCATGTCATTTGCACCCTTTACTTTTTCCTTAGTCTTTCTGATTTCCCACTCCATCATGGCCCCATAAGTTTCGATTGGACGTAGTTGAGGGCAGTTCGGTGAATTTATGTCCTTGGGGACAAAATGCATCGAATTAGTCTCGTACCATTCCAGCACGCTTTTAGTATAGTAGCATGTTAAGTCCAACCGAAATAGTTATTTTTCATTTTATTGCTCCATAAATAACAAAACAAAAATTTTACTTTGAATAACACAAGTGCAGATAGTCTGCCAAATGAGGTATTTCGGTGCGAAATACGACATTTTCATCTTTTCGAAACGATCTTTCACTTTGAATTTATCTCTTCCGGTGTAATACTCCTGTTCTGGCATTTTTTGGAGGTCAGCTCACATCCATCATCACAGGTATCTGGTCAACATCTCCGTGCAGAGCTTCCTAAAACGAGTTTTGACAAAAGTTTGCGTTCATCGCGGTTTGGGAATTTTTGAACCTAGTAAAGGGTGTATTCGATAAAAATTGCACACACATATATACTCATCAAAATTAAACTGATTAACGGATTTTCTTGAAATTTTTAGGGAATGAAGAACTACTAATGAGTTTTGATTTACAACATTTGTTTTATTCAATTTCGTCTCCCATCCCGAATGCCCGCACCTTCCTTCTCACTCCACCCATCAAATTTTGTACAACCGATTTTCCCAGTGTTTTTGTTGTTTTTACCCAAATTTTCTTCAATTCTAGCTCTGTTTTTATAGTTTTGGGATGTTTGCGAAGTTCCGTTTTCTTAATTGCCCAGAATTTTTCAATTGAACGAAGTTCCGGTGAATTTGGTGGGTTCATATCCTTTGGCACAAAATTGACTCCGTAGGCTCGGTACCACTCCAATACGTTTCGAGCGTAGTGGCAGGATGCTAGATCAGGCCAAAACAGAGTTGATCCTTTGTGCTTCTTAATGAATGGCAAGAGACGCTTCTTAAGGCACTCTTCCGTGTAAATCGCACCGTTTATTGTTCCGGAAGTGATGAAGGGAGCACTTATTTCACCACATCCGCAAATCGCCTGCCAGATTAGAAACTTCTTTGCAAATTTCGATAGTTTCTTCTTTCGAACATCCTCCGGAACATCGAACTTTGACTTGGCAACGAAATATTTTTGCCCAGGAAGTTGACGGAAGTCGGCCTTGACGTATGTTTCGTCATCCATGACGATGCAACCGGATTTGGTGAGCAGCTTCGTGTAAAGTTTCCGGGCGCGGGTTTTCGCAGTGATGTTTTGTTTTTCATTCCGGTTTGGGGCTTTTTGCACTTTGTAAACATGTAACCCAGCACGCTTCATGGTTTTCTGCACAAAACCGACTGACACCTTAGACTTTTTAGCGACATCTCGAATTGACATGTTTGGACGGTTCTTGAATTGTTGTACGACTTTCCTGGCCATTTTACTGTCCATTGGACCATTTTTACGACCACTCCCTTCCTTCCTTTGGACACTCAGACGCTCCTTGAAGGTTCTTATTACACGAGACACAGTTGTATTTGCAATTCCAAGCCTTTTAGCAATCCACCGGTGGGACGCCCCTGGATTTTGATTGTGAGTGCACAAAATTTTCTCACGGACAATTTCTTGTTTCGACGACATGACTGGAACTACTGAATGTATAACTATGAAACTTGGCAGATGTAAATAATACACTATGGATAAGATCTACTCAAATTTCTAGGTTTTTTACTCATACGATTCAAAAGTTACAGAAGATTTTCTGTGTGCCATTTTTATCGAATACACCCTTTATGCATGCAGCTCTTGCCTTGCCTTGAATGTAAACAATACGTTTCAAAATGGGGGCGACCCTTGCGTAGTGGTAAGCAGCATCCATATCTTTCACGCCAAAGTCACGAGTTCGAATCGCACCCCGGAAAAGTTACAAAAATACCCAAAAAGGTATTTGGTTTACTACGACGGGAGATGAACCAGCCCAGGGCTGAAAATCTCGATAATCAAGGAACTAAAAACATTTCAAAGAGGAACTGCAAAATCTGGTCCAGTGGGAAAAAAGATAATAGGTGGGGTGAAACGTAAACTCATTGACCGCCAAAATACGATGCTACTTCAAAAAAGGTTATACCCAACAAACATCGGTGTTGAATTAGAGCTTGTTCAAACAAATTTGGAGAAGCTATTCAGCTGTTTCTTCTGGAATAGCTGAATAGCTATTAGTGCCTTGTAGTCCGTTCGTATTTAAGCATCCGCGCCAAATTTCAGTGCGATACTGCCCTTAGTATTGTTTTGACAGCTGATTGTTGTTGACGTGTTTGGCATCATGTTGAATATTAATAAAAACGATTCTCGTTCTCTCATAAAAAAATATTTTTTGAGGAACAATTCCGAAAAATTACTTTTCGGACAGGATCGAGAAGTTGTAAAATCGGTAGAATAAGTGTGTCAAGCTAAAAAGGGACAACATTGAATAAAATATTTTAAAAAAAAACATTTAAATGTGTACAGCCAGTTGTAGTCATTGAAGTAATACGAATACTTAGCGTTAATTAATTGCTTTACCTAATTTGTAAATGTAGCTTAATATAGAACCTACACGGTGTTCAATAAGTTCGAATACAAGTTTTCATCATTGCGTAGGTATGCGCCATGTACATATTCTGCATTGGTATTGGTGTCAGCTTTAGCTTCATTCATACGCTACCGAATGTGCGCGGTGTTGACATTCTGTTAGTTGTTGTTTGTTTGTTACGCGCGATGAAAGAGTATCGGGACTTCGTAATTAAGCGTTTTTTGAACGGTGAGCGACCCGGCGATATATTCCGGCTGCTGAAATCGCATGGGGTCAAGCGGAACTTTGTCTACACGACCATCAGGCGATACCGGGAGACGTCCTCGACCAATGACCGTGCGAGATCCGGTCGGCCGCGTTCAGCGAGGACGCCACGGGTCATCAAGATCGTGAGGGAGCGAATTCGGCGCAAAAAGAACCGCTCAATCCGGAAAACGGCTGCAGATCTCAACGTTTCCATTGGAACCGCTCACACCATACTCACCAAGGACCTTGGTTTCAGGCCTTACAAAAAACGTAAGGTCCATGGCGTTTCGGAGGCTACCAGCAAAAAGCGGTTGGATCGAGCTAAGAGGATCCTCTCTCGGCACGCTGGTCAGGAGTTTGTTTTTTCGGACGAGAAACTGTTCGTGCTGCAGCAGCCGCACAATGTGCAAAATGACCGGGTGTGGGCGCCATCGAGGGACAGCATTCCTGAATCCAATATAAACATCCCTCGGTTCCAAAGTGCCGCGTCGGTGATGGTTTGGGGGGCAGTATGCAAACGTGGTAAGCTACCCTTGGTGTTTATTGAAAAAAACGTCAAAATCAACGCGGCGTACTACAAAACTGAGGTTTTGGAAAAGGTTGTTGCCCCCAGTCTCCGAAGCCTCTACGGCGATGAGCACTACGTGTTCCAGCAGGACGGTGCACCAGCCCATACGGCAAATGTGGTTCAAGCCTGGTGTCGGGACAATTTAACCGACTTTCTGGACAAAACTTTGTGGCCTCCCAGCTCCCCGGACTTGAATCCTCTCGACTTTTTTGTTTGGTCCTATATGATGGCGAAGCTGAACGAATACAAGGTCAGCACTTTGGATCATTTCAAGACGGTAATTCTCAAAATCTGGGACGAAATGCCCATGCAGTCCGTGCGTGCCGCCTGCGACGCGTTCGAGAAACGTTTGAAGCTCGTTAAGGAGTACAAAGGGGGGGTCATTCCAAGAGAAATGTTGTAAACGTTCCTTGTAAACATAGCTTTCAATAACATAAATCCAAAAAATAAAAAAAACATGTTTTCATTTTTTTAACAAATTTTGAAAGTGTATCCGAACTTATTGAACACCGTGTAGTTCACCCAGTTCGTGAGGAGCTAGATACGGTTCTGTAATGATTGCGACATCACACATTGTTTCCGTTTCCGTCGACTACCACAATAGTTGCGGTGCAAGATCCTGTCTCCTGAGATAAGGCTCTAACGTTTGCCTCCTCACCAAGACACCATTCAACGAGCGCCTTGAAGGCTGAATTCTTTACCGCCGAATTATTCTTAGGCTCGAAAAGCATGCCATCTTTCTGAGTACGCCTGGTTTTGACGAAGCTCGGCGTACGTCGTTCCACCTTTCACTTCGACCACTATTCATTCTTTTTTTCTTCTTTCTTCCTCTCTACTATCTTCTTTTCTTCATTCTTCTTCACGGTTTTATTATAGACGGTCGGCTGAATTCCGCTTCCGACTCACCACCTTTGTGGAAATTCCTCTTCCCTTGGCGTTTCGCGATCCCACTTATCCGCCCGTGGATTCGATGGCTTTCAGCGTTTCCTGTATTTCGGCCGTTTTCCTCTCCATGGCCTCATTCAGCACCTTCTCGACCTTTCGAGCATTGACGCCTCCTGCTCCAATTCAGCATCTACTACAGCTGATCTGATAGCCTCCTCCAGGCTCTTGACGTGCTTGTAAACGTTGTGTTTACCATTGACGAAGGGATGGAATGCGTCTGTCTTCTTCCCAGCAATCATTAGGCTGGACTCCCCACACAGTAAATCATCATGGGCAATGTCGCTACAGGTTACCCGCTATCCTTGAAGTTTTTGATGTCCTTCTTGGAGCTTGCTATTGCTGCTACTCGCTGAGGTCAACCGGCTTCACTTTTGTTTCTTCATTCTTCTGTTTCATTTGCATTTCTCTGAGTTGGTCGTCTTCATTTCAATCTGCATCGAAAAATGCTGGTTTCTAACAGCTGGATTTTATCTAGTCGTACACACATGAATAAGTCGCCTAATCAGTATGGAGAATTATCCATACTGAGAATTTATTTTGGTTATTGGTTTTTGGTTTGGTAAAAAGGGGGGGTGAAAAAAGAAAAAATGTCTGGTTTTTGTATGAAAAATTAATTTTGGTGTGTTGGGGGGGAATGTATATTATTTTTTGTTAGGAGGAAAAGATGGGGGAGGAGGTATGTTGTTTTTTTTTTTTGTGTGGGGGGGGGGGGGGGGGGGGGGGGGGGGGGAAGTTAAAAAAAAAAAAAGGGGGGGGGGGAAATATTTTTGGGGGGGGGGGGGGGGGGAAAAAAAGGAAAAAAAAAAAAACAAAAAAAAAAAAAAAAAAACCTGAATTAATCCACCGATGGTGAGACTGAACCCTTCTTACACTTCACCAGAATTACGAACTAAAATGTGGCCAAAATGGTACTGTATACATATTTTCATCAGAAATTCCAGGAAGAACCAGGAATATTCGATATGTCATACATTCAGTTTATAAAATGAATTATATGTCAATCCTGAACGTATTGTTCATCGATGAGATTAAAATATTGCCATTAATAGTCTTTAACGACCTGTTTATATTAGGTATATAAAAGGAAAAATTACATATATATTAGAAACTCCATATAATCAGTCCATAGAATGAATTATTACACAATCCTAAGCGTCAATTTTGATTATCGATATGGATTCAAGATGCTTAACAAGTACATGTTCGTTGAAAAATGTGTAGTTATAGTGAATGGAGACTTTGTGTAATTTTCGAATATACTCGTTGCAGTTCAAAACCGGACCACTCGAGCCAATCGATCCAGCTCTAATTCTAAGTCGCATAGTGTGGCTAGTCCGCTGAATGTGCTATACAACGCACCAGATGCAGAACAATAGAATACAAGCGGCATCGATTGGGGTGAGTGGTCTTGTTCGGTTTTGCACTGCAACGAATTATGTGCAATTATATGCTCTCAGGTATTGTTTTGGTCATATCTCCATGAAAGATTATCCAATCCTAATGAAATTTTGATCAATTATTTAAAAATTTTATAAGTTTAATTTGGCGCTAACAAAACTAAAATCGGTACACAAATAGCTCAGTATGTAATCGGAGTCTAAACTGTTTGATTACTATTATAATAGGCCGTCAAGTACTGTTTCGTTGATATCTTCGTAACGAAATGTCCGAATAAAAAAAAATCAATAGCGTTCTATGGGAATGTTGTAGCTTTCATTTGCCGTCAACAGAACTGAAATCGGTTCACAAATGGCTGAGAAACCGATGTGACATTATTTGTAACGCACACACACACATACACACACACACACACGCATACATACACACAGACATGTGCTCAGTTCGTCGAGCTGAGTCGAATGGTATATGACACTCGGCCCTCTGGGCCTCGGATAAAAAGTCGAATTTTCAAGCGATCTTAATACCCTTCTTTTGGTGTAAGAAGGGTAAAAAACGCTCGATAACTCCACGTGGTTGCGCTTCTTTTTGTCAATAATATTGCGAGTAGATATAAGGAGTGTATCGAAAAAAAGCTTCCCCCAAACTTTTTTTCAAATTTTGTTGAAAACCGATTTTTTTTTTTTAAAAAAAATTTTTTTTTTTTTTGGGGGGGGTTTACTGTGAATAATGAGGAGAGGGGGAAATTTTTTTTTTTTTTTTTTGTTTTTTTTTTTGTTTGGGGGGTTTTTTTTCTTGGTGGGGGGGGGGGTGTGGCGTGTTTTTTTTGGGGGGGTGCCTTTTTTTTTTTTTATTTTGCGGTTCCGCCTGCCTTTCTTGTTGCTCCCTCTGCTGGTGGTGGGGGGGGGGGGGGGGGGGGGTGGTGGATTGATATTTTTCTTAACGAAATCTATACCCTTTTCCGCAAGCCAATTGAGAGTGGTTTTGGCATAGTGAGCCGACGCTAAATCCGGCCAAAACAGTGGAGGTGTACTATGCTTCTTATATAAAGGCAACAATCTCTTCTGGAGACACTCAGATCGATAGATTTCCGCATTTATAGTTCCGGTAGTGTAAAAAAAGGTTGACTTCAAACCACAGGAACATATTGCCTGCCATACCAGTACCTTTCGACCGAATTTCTCCACTTGAATCGACCTGTCCGCATCGCTCACATCCTCCCCAACGACGGCAGTAAAGTATTTTGGACCTGGAAGGGTTTTTGAGTCCTCCTTTACATAGGTCTCATCGTCCATCAAAACGCATGCATCCGGACGCTGCAAAAGACGCGAATACAATTTCCGGGCCCTTGTTGCTGCTCGCTTCTTCTGTTCTGCACTTTGTTTCGAGATTTTCTGCTTCTTGTAGGTCTTCAGGTTGTTTCGCCTCTTGATACGCTGGATCATTCCGACACTCGTTCCTGCTTTTTTGGCCAAATCACGTATTGACATTGATTTGTTCTTCATGATTAGAGATACCACTTTCTGCTCCAGTTTCGGGTTGGAAGAACCGGGTTTTCTGCCTCTTCCTGGTAGCTCATCCAAAGAATAGCGTTCCCCAAACTTTTTAATGATGATTTTAACACTCGCATGATGAATTCCAAACCGCTTCGCCAATTTTCGCATAGTAATACCCTTCTCACTTAGCCATGTGTCCAGAACCATAATTTTCACTTCCTTTTCAATACGCGACATTTTGAAAACGCAGAATTTGAACCGCACAAACAAGTAAAAAAAAGAAAGCTGACAGTCAAAAGCACAGCATGCAGTGTTCAGAGCATAAAAAACCATCACAAATACATGCGTACAACGCAAATGTATGTGGATAGCTTATATTCGATACACTCCTTAGTAGATCTTTCAGTTTTTCGTGCAACAACCAGTGAGACGTTTTTTAATAAATTGTAACAAAATGTTCGTAGCTCTTTGCGTTTTTTTTTGTACAATGGACGAATGTTCTTTCTGTGTCAACAAATGCTTTGTGCTTTCGAGAGTTACGCGTGTGCCATTAATTACGAAGGTATCTTCATAAAAAGTACAAATAAGTTTCGTTGCAAAAAACGAACAGATTCATTAATATAAACTAAAATTAATTTTCATTGTGAAGTAAACCAACAGTATCAGTTTTCGCAGATAACGATCATGGCATCACTTTATTTTTGATCCCGAGTAAGTTAGATATTCGAAGAAGTCCGCGACTTAATGTGGAAACTTGTGTGAGTGGTAGAACACAAAAAGAAGAAAACCACTAGAAATCATCGTCACACAAAACTCAGGAAACGAAAAGTTTATGTTCAAAGAATCAGCGTCAGTCTGAATCACTTCCTTAAAATGCTTCACCAAGCAGACACTGCGAAACTATCATTATCGATAACTTCCTACAGTTTTCGAGTAATTCATGTTAAGGGCCTAAGAACCATTTGTAAACAATGACTTTAAAAATCGTTTTCTCTTGTTAAGATTCAAGATTCAAGATTCATCACTCTCGTAAAGCAGCAAAATGTTAGTTCTACCATATGGAGTAGCTGTATATAGTGGGATTCTCACGATTCGTGAGAAATAAACGTTTAAAGTCATTAATTACAAATGGCTTTTAGGCCCTAATCATGCATTATTCGAGAGTTCTACAAAGCAGAATAATATAGTGACAGCTCAACAAAAAATTGAACAGACCGTGAGGTCATTTTCAATGTTAAATACTGATTCTCAAATACACTAATCGCTTATGTGTTTGACAGGGTACCCGGGTACCCACCAAATTCAAATGATTGTAACTCTGGCAATTATTGACCGATTTTAATTCTTTTGGCAATATCCATTTGGATTCATCTGGTAACTATTCATGATATAAGCCAAACCGATCAATGTTACCCCGCTTATAAATGGTACCCCTTTATACGGTACTGTAGTTTAGTATTTTTGAGAGTATAAAGGGTGATACGGTCAAAATTTGGTCAAGGGAAAACGCGTGTAAATCGGTGAAATTGTTTATTTAAAAAATCAAATTAAATGTCTTTTTCAAGTTCAATTAGTATAAAATTCAGGAAAAATATTCAGTTAGGCTTCCGCTTTTCCAAATCCGAATTGCCGGGCCTTACGCTTGACCCCTGCCATCAGATTTTGTACAGCCACCTTGTCCACCTTCTTCGCCGCAGAAAGCCAGTTTGCCTTGAACTGCTGCTCGTCCTTAGCAGTTTTTTTGGTCTTCTTTAGGTTCCGCTTGACAATAGCCCAGTATTTCTCAATTGGGCGGAGCTCTGGCGTGTTGGGAGGGTTCTTGTCCTTGGGAACCACCTGCACGTTGTTGGCGGCGTACCACTCCATGGCCTTTTTACCGTAATGGCAAGATGCCAAATCCGGCCAAAACAGTACGGAACAACCGTGTTTCTTCAGGAAAGGCAGCAGACGTTTATTCAAACACTCTTTCACGTAAATTTCTTGGTTGACAGTCCCGGAAGCTATGAAAATGCTGCTTTTCAAGCCACAGGTACAGATGGCTTGCCAAACCAGACATTTCTTTGCGAACTTTGACAGTTTCGTGTGCTTGAAAATATCTGCTACCTTTCCCCTTCCTTTTACCGTATAAAACTCCTGTCCCGGAAGCTGCTTGTAGTCGGGTTTGACGTAGGTTTCGTCGTCCATTACCACGCAGTCAAACTTCGTCAGCATCGTCGTGTACAGCCTCTGGGATCGCGCTTTGGCCGTCGTATTTTGTTTATCATCGCGATTTGGAGTCACTACCTTCTTGTAAGTCGATAGTCCGGCTCGTTTTTTGGCTCGATGCACGGTTGTAGACGATACACCCAGCTTATTTGCGGCATCTCGGAGAGATAGGTTAGGGTTCCGCTTGAAACTACCGGCAACTCTCTTTGTCGTCTCAGCGGCTTCCGACACTTTAATTACATTTGTAACGGTTGATTTGGCAACTTTTAGCGATTTTGCCAACTTTGCGTGCGAGTAGCTCGGATTTTCGCGATGCGCGAGCAAAATTTTGATACGCTGCTCTTCTTGCTTGGACGGCATTTTGACAACTGAAGAGTGAATTCCAAAATCAAAATAAGAGCAACATTCTACACACACACACCTTCAAAATGAGGGGTGTTCAGGTTTTTTAAATGCAAAATTGAAAGAAATACGTCAAGTTGATATTGACCAAATTTTGACCGTATCGCCCTTTATGTTGATCATGTCTCATAGTTTGATTCAGCTTGTGAAAAAGCAAGGCAGCAAGCTAGTCAGAGCGAGAAAATGCTGTTGTCTTATCCTTTTGTATTTTCTTTTCTTTGTTTGTTGTCTTATCCTATTCAAAGAATTTATCCGTTTTTATGAGCATAAGCAGAATAATGAGAATGATTGACCGCCCGAGGTTGTTACTCCGTTACTGCCAGTTCAGCTGTTATTACACAGAGGATCAACCGATGATGCAATCATGCTCAATGTGTAAAACTGGTGATCCCAAACTAAGGCAATACCGGCGCTGGCCTCGCCCGAATGCAGGTCAAATAAGGAAAGGGTAGGAATGCGTTAACGTTTATTTGGACGTTTTATTGGAAGCCGAGACCACCGCCGCACTTCCACGAGAAATCACTGAGATGTTGAATAACACGATTGGGTGGCAGCAGGGTTCGTTTTGGTAAACGATAAGCTGAATTCACGCTTCGTTTAGTAAAATATTTAAATATTAGTACCGATTTATGATTTGAATAGATTTATACCAACAGTAAGGATGCTATTGGGGCCACACACAAAGTGCAATGGTGGTTTTTCCTTGGAAAAACAAGGTGATTTTTTCTAATACCGGAAATCTGATTTGAACCGAGTTTAACCAATAATAAGGATGCTATTGGAGTCACTCACAAAGTGTGATGGTGGTTTTCCGTTAGGAAAACAAAATTAATTTTATTAACGCTTAAGAGACGCTTTGTTGTTTTCTTACTGTGCTCACTCGACCACTCGTATCACCGAATTATAGATAACCCAAACAATACGAAACGCGCCATGCCTGATAGGAAAATAGTGCGTAATAAAGCTCCATCACAACCTTTCCCAGCCGATGCTCGAACCAATCTCTTTTTTCGTAGCTTTCAATTTTTACTACTGCATTCTACAATCTATTGCACTACTGTAACTAATATCTGTATCAATCAAATTGAAGTTTCTAAAGAACAATCTATGCTAATCCAAAAATTGCACTTGAGGGATTTCGTAAAAATAAGAGTCCGTAGATGCATTTCGTGCCTTCTGGCAACTTTATGTTTCTATTGATGTCCATGCTCATCGGTTTAATACCAACCGGGAGAGACTTGGTCTTATACAAAATAATTTCATTATCTCTAATCTGCTCAACCAATCGCAATGTTGTATGATATATTGGACGGATTATTATAATTTGAGATAACTCAATGCAGACGTCTTCCAAATTTGGCAGATCGACAAGCAATCGGTGAAGAGCTAAGAGGAAAACCGAAAGAATAAACGATGGTTCTGCGCGTGTTTGTAAACAGAAGAACCTTCATAACAAAACGGATCACCGGATAGAATACATACATAAGCACTCGGTTACTATTTTATATGACAATGGCATAAAACAAGAATAATTAAATAGGTTCATTGGCTGGAAATTCCTCAATCAAATACATACCCCTACAAGTCCAGAATACTCGTACACTGAACTAAGAAGAAAGCTACTATCAATCGATGTTGATTACTTCTCATTCCTAATTTGATTTCGAAAAAGTTGCTCGCTGGTGAATTTAGTGCAAATTTAATGAAACAAACAAACAAAACAAAACGAATGTAATTCTCTCTCTCTCTTTCTCTCTCTCTCTCTCTCTCTCTCTCTCTCTCTAACTCGCAACCAACTCCCAACATCTATTAATTTACTTAATGAACTTTAAAAATGATCGTAGGATTGAAGTTGAAATTTTGTCCATTCAAAAAAAATCAGAACGCATAGATATTCAGAACACAATAAAATTGTTTGACTACTATTCGATTGACTAGTTTAATTGCTGGTTTCAATTGTAATTTGGGCACTATCCCAGAAAAGCAACTCGATCGCTTAAAATATCTACAGATGTTTTAAAATTCTTCAGTTTCGGTGATTAAGCCACTCTTATTTTTTTTAAGGCTATAAGCTGCCCAACAAACAATTCAAAGTGATTAATAAACTCCCATGTTGATTAAATGTGTAAATATAGCTTCCCGAGCTGAAAAAAACTGTAGCCGTTTTCGTTTTAGGAATAAGAGTTCTTGAAACAAAAAGCTTTTAAATGATTACTTGCATTTGGTTTAAAAACATGTTTTATAAGCTGTACTGTATTTTTTACTGTACTGTTCAATCATCAGGGAAAGTTAAGAAAACATGGAATAAAAGCATGTAATTCCAAAATAATAATTATTATATGATAAAATTTGGCAGAAGCAGATAATTTCCCATCAACATGAGAGGCTTAACAGCTAGATATAATAATTGAAAACAGTTTAAACAATCATCACTAGACGTATTGTTCAGCTGTACAATATCTAGGATGTTTTTTGCACTCCTAAAGCAGTCCAACTAGAACCTTTAAAAAGGATTTAATCATCATCAAATGAATGATTAGTAAAAAAAGTAAATGACGCTTAAGAACCGTGGTATAAGTTTCAGTCACACGTTTTAAATAATGAGAGACTCGCTGATTAAAAACAAACCCTTGCTCATCCTAAGTACAATCGCAATTCGTTAAAACGAAGACCCAACAACAAATGTGTTTGTATAAGACAAGATACAAGATATTAATTAACACATTTATTTGGCAATTGTGCAACTCTTAATCAATCATGTAAAGCTATCGTTTTTTTTTTTAAATATGTTATGGAACGTTTATAGAGCAGTTCTAAAACTCTATTAACTAATAGCCAAAATTCTGTGTATGTGACTGTTAACTAACGATTGTTAAACAATTTCATGCAAATTAGAGACTGAAGATTTCAATACAGCTTTTGATTGTGTCAAATGCATAACCAAGGATGGAGAAGATGAAGTATAAGGCAGCCTTCAATCCAAGGATCATGAGTTCAAGTCTGGAATCGAGCAAAGTCAAATTTGGGTACTGTATTTAAAAAAGTTTTTTAAAACATTTGAAGAAATATAAATACCACAAGTAATTAATCAACTATACTAACGACTGCTTAGAATAAATTATAAAGCAAAAAAAACCGTCCTTTCAAAGTTTACCAAGTACATTTTGGTGTCATCAATAACGTTTTTGAATAAACCTTTTTTTATTAAACCATTGTTACACCATTGCTAGGCAAAACAAACAATAGTTCACATGAACAGCAATGGCTATAGTACATATTTTTGTAAAATAATTATGCTCTCTTAAAGTTTATTTCATTAAAGCTAAAGATTGTTTTGGGTTAAGAGATAAATTAAGGCTCTACAATGGTTAATGCATAACTTGTACAACTATTTCATTTGTAAAGTGCTCCAAGAATTGAGTTGATGCCTTACAATGGTTATACCAATTGTTAAATAATGTTGATGTGCAATAAACACAAATGAGAATTGTTGAATAAACTTTTATATTCAGAAGTTGAGCAGCGGATGTTTAAAAGCTTCTCCAATTTTGAGTAAACAAAGGTTGAAAAGCAGTTTTCATTCAAAATAAAATGACGTTTGATAAGCATTAAACTCAACAGTGAATTTTAAGAGACGCTTTTACAAATTAAAATTGTTACTTGGGTGGGCTTCACGCCTAAATTGATATCTAGCTAGACAGGTATATATTGATAGACAATGTGTTCGATCGACATTCGTAGGGAATTGACTGTTGTCTTTACTGAGTAGAAGTTTTAATAAAACTAGGATCTTTGCACGGCTGGTAAAATGCTTCAGAAGGAATTAAGTTATATCATTCTTACGCACAAGGAACAATACAACACTTGCGATAAAATATATAATTTTCGATTTTTCAACCGATTGCCCTGCCATCTGGTGGCCGGTCCACCGGTGAGTAGTCAATATATACTAGTTGCCTATATACTGTGAAAATTTTCCAGCTCCATCAGTTTGTTTACGGCAGCTATGGTGAGAACAGTGAAACAACTTCGATCTATGGTTTGATCGTACAACCTGCTCCATCCGGGCCTAAACAAGTTGGCCATCGTGTCTGCCGGATACGATCACGAAAACATCTACAAGATTCTGGCACTTATGGAGAAGGGAGAGTCCTTCGAGCGGAAGCCTGGTTCCGCCCGTCCGACCATTTTCAGCGACCGGAGGATTCAACAGAAGCTTAAACGGAAGACGGAAGGCAAGGTGGCCACTTCTTTCCGTGCGTTGGGCCGGCCAAACGGTCAAGTAGTATTTGGCCAAAATGGATATCCACATGCGGAAGCGCCAGTCCAAGCCACCGGTGTCGGAGAACCAAGCGGTAGGCCAGAAACAACGGCTTAAGATTTTGGTCAAAGAGATCTTCCCGGCGAAGCGAAACGTGTGGAAGCATGCCAACCCTTCCAACGTGCCCAGCCCCGCCCAATCGAGAAGTTCTGGGCCAATTTGAAGAGAAGAGTATATTGAATTATTTGTTTGGCCAAAACGACAGGGTTTTTGATCAAAAAGGCCAAGGATAAGGAAATATGCCTAAAAGCTTCTTTATTACACAAATGACCAAAGCCCCGGCTAAGTGCCGCAAGGCGGCGCACAGTGATTCCAAGGCGGAAAAAAGTCAAAAAATCAACTTCGTCATTTTACAATAAATATATTTTTCTAATTTTGTGCACTATTTGAAATTTCTTTTTCCAAAATTTTATGAAGATTGGATGAACATTGTGCTCTCTATAATTTTTCAAAGCATGGGTCCTACATGGTCGTGGTTTTTTACTCCCATATAAAATGTATGGAGAATCGGAAAAAAACTTTAACTAAGTTTTCAAATGAGAGCACACATGCGCACATACACCAAAATAGGCTTATTTTGAAGATTGTTTTACCAGCTTTCCGAAAATGTGGGTGTCATCTTGCGCAAACTTGCGCAACTACGGTTCTGGGAGGCCAGAGTCCTGGAATGTATGGGAAACCCTTGAAATTGGTAAATACATAAATTACATACCAGATTACCACGGTCTTACCCTTCTATCAAGAAAGTGTTCGTGGAAAACCAACCAATGACATTTGATAGAAAGCCTGGAGGACCGAGTGTGATATACAACGAACTCAGCTCGATGCACTGAATGTCTGTGTGTGTATGTGTGTTGATAGTGTATGTGTGTAACGAAACTTCTAACTCAGTTTCCCAAGCAACTTTTGAACCGATTTGAATGAAACAACCACCAAATGAAAGGTACTGTAGTCCTATATTTTGCTTTAAAATTATTTGAATCGGTTCACTGGTTGCGGAAATTCCCCCGGGGAAGCGGTCAATTTTGGCCTAAGATCAAAACCCATCATGCGGCATCTCAAATTACATGCGAATTCAAAAATAAGTCCAATGGTCATGATTTCAAAAGTCCAGAACTACATTGGCCTCATCCGGGTTGATGTTCCGGCTACTCCCGGGAAAGTGGTCACATTCAGTTTTGGATTGAAATCCATCATGTGACACATAATATAACATGAGAACTCAAAAATAAGTGCAATGGTGATGATATCAAGTTTCCAGGACCATAATGACCATATCTGGGTTCTTTATCTTAGTACTCTCAGGAAAGTGTTGAAATGGTCAGATCTCACGATAGGTGGATAAATTTAAGTGTTTATTTTCAAATCAATTGACATGCAATGTGAGAACGAATTCACTGTTGTAACCAATTTTTGATTTCGACTGGTTACTGCAAAGTCTTCCGGATCATCCGGAATATGTGGAATATCTGAAGAGTTGTGCATCACTTTCGTTCTAGAGTAACACGATTTTTACCATACATTTTTACAAAGGAAAAAAATAGATTGCTTAGAAAACCGATTGCTGATGCAATGCCCTGAATTCTTAAAGAGAAACGATCCTGCATCCTGGCTCCTTGGAAAGATGCACTGCCACTTCGCATTTTCAAAGTAATAAATTTCAGTTATTGTTGTCATTTCATACGCTAAACTTATTCTACCATATTTTCTGCGTCGTAGAAAGCATGCGGATGAAGTTTTGTTATTGTTTATTTGATAAATTGATAATTAAAACCCAAAAAATACAATCTTGACTAGCTGAGTCGAATGTTATATATCACTCGGTACTCCGGGCCTCGGACCAAAGGTCGATTTTTCAATCGATCTGCATAGCTTTCTTTTGTAAAAAGGGTAAAAAGAATGAACACACATATTGGAGTAAATCATTACAATCATTATTATGACTTAACGTTACATCGTCTGAATTTCCTTAATTGAAATAAACTTGTAAAAAATTGTACTCGACACTATAATAATAAAAACTGGACATTTCTTTAATTATTTCTATGATTTTTTTTATATTCATACTAATTCTTAAGACAATAACGTATTATTTTTCATATACTTTCATCATAAAAAATTAAAAATCGGTCCAATGGTTCAAAAGTTATAATTCTTTGAGAAATATATATTTTCTAAAATTTCGTTTTTTGGACCACCCTATTTAAAATGGATCACCCTAATGATAAAATGAAAAATTCGAATCATATATTTTTCAAAAAGGAACAAACCTACCTAGTATTGCAGAATTCGAAGATCCACTTCATCTTTTTGGTTTCGAATTACTGAATTATGATATTTTACGAATTTTCTGGAACTTCCCGAAGACCATGACACGGCCACTTAGAGCCGTGCATTGTTCTCCACATCGCTTTGCTTCTTCTATTTCATGTACAAAAGGGTTTGAAAAGAATCGTATTGCCTTAGGACGAGACTAATAAATTCACCATTTTATCGGATGATCCGAATACTCCAGGAGGCTATAAAGTAGCCATATCTCAAAATTGTGGCCTAATACGACAATTTAGATTACATATTTGAAATCAGCTGCAAAAAATTACTTGTAAACACATAACTTAGCAATGAAAATTCCATTTTTAGACTTTTTCCGCCTTTTGTATGGAATGGAATCACTGTGCGGCGTGCAAGCAGTAGAAGTGTTTTTGTGAAGTTTTTAATTTTTTAATGAATAAAATGCAACTTGGTTTGTTCAAATATCTTCTTCCGTTCTTTTTGAGCCATCCATCCAATAAAAGTCGCTTTTTTCAATGCGCACAGTACACTATACAAGGATGACGAAATAACGAAACGCCTTATTAAATTTTTAAACGTAACTCTGACTAACAAAATAACAAAAAGACAAACAGACGACAGGATTCAAAACTATCAAACGGGGCTCCTTCCGAGTAGTTTGCAACAGCTCTTCTTTGACGACATGTTCCGTGTACGGCTGGCAAAATGATTCGAAAGAATTTGCGCAACGATATCATCAAAGGCCTGGTGTTAGAGGTTTCTACTCCTTTCAGAGTACCGCCAGTAAACCTTAAAAAAAACAAAATTTGGCTTCATTTTCCTTTAATTTATTCCTGAACAAATCGCTGGAAAAACAAGATAAATGTTTCACCTATCGATAATAATCTCAGATTTCACGCATATGTGTGAACAAAATTCAAATTTCAGTTGGTTCAATCGACCATGTAGATATGAACTATTGATAGTGTTATGTAATCAATGCCACATTTTGCTCATACACACAAGGGAAGCCACCCTGCCAGCTACTATTAACTCGAATACCAAAGTTCATTCCAATAATGTTTTTTTTTTTTTTACAGAGCAAGGTTCGAAATGGAACACTAGTAGGAAACGTATAATGAAATGGAAATATCCATTTATTTGTTCCATTAAACTTATCGCATCGGAAAGTTGTTTTCTAGCGCCAGAGAGTATACCAATGTGGCGGTCGTTGAACCCCATCGCTCGGTGTGCCGTTTTCTGCGTACTCATTCTCCATACTCCGGCCCCGTTGGCTGTCGGTTTTGGCTTTTCCTAGTTACAGTCGTTTCAGTTCGATTTCAGTTAGTCGTTAAAATGTCGGGAGGAAAAAAAAGTCTCTCGCGATTCCAACCGGTGAACCTGCGCTGCCGAAATGCGATATGCATGCCCTCTCTTGGACAGACAAAAATAATAATTATACAGAAAACCTTCAATCGATTGCACAAATGTGCTATCATTATCATTTGTTTCGAAACCTGATAGGCCACGAACAAACAAACACACATACACATAGTTTGACCTTTCTGATAAACAATCTCTTCAGCAGTGCAGAACATTCTCGGCCTCATGTAGATAGTGGATTGCGTGGCTCAAGCGACTGCTATTTCAGATCTCAACCAAAATCCCCTGCCAACGCCAGTCTCACCTAACTCAAAACGTGTGCGTCCCTTTGTATAGTGTCTCTGCCTGCAGTTGTGGTTGGAGAGCTTACAATAAAACTGCACTTAAAAGCGATATTTCCCAACCCAAGTGCAGTCACTTTTATCGACATTTCGGAAAAACCACAAAAGAAACCGATAAATGCACAAAAGGTAGCTTGGTTAGTGCTGGTTGCGATATCTGTAGGTCTAACATTTCGTTCGTCTGCCTGATAATCTGGAGTGGAAGATGTAACAAAAGCACATATAGTATACCTACCTACAGTCCCCTATCGTTACGGAGTGTAACTTCGAACAGAATCACTCGCAAGTGTACATCGGTTTCGTGTACTCGTCGTCGTCGTCGTCATCATCATCATCATCATTCTCATCATCCCGCAGTGGTGCTAAAAATAGCTACACGGTTTTATCATTTCTTCGCCATCATCGATGGCGCATTTACAAATTTCGGTGTACGTGAGTATACCGTTCACTGGCACTTTACGACGCAATAATGTTATAATGCCCAGCCCACCTCCGAGGTCATTTTGTGATTATTTTGCACTTTAAAGTGGTTGGCTGCCATCCAACATATTGTGCCCATTTGTCACGCATTTACGTTCACACTTGCAGAACGTAAATAAAATTTTGTTCTGGGCATTGGAAGTTAGCGGAAGATCCTACCTATTCGCTGCAGTTTCTGCACCATTTTATTAGGCAATTTGTGTGTCACTTTCAGAAACTTACTTTATTTGAAACGGATAAATTATGGTTTATTTTCGTGGAGTTGGAGCTAAGGTGTGGCCCAGTTAGCATTGGAACATAGACTATTGCGCATATTTCCGATACACATTAACAAAATAGTATTCTGTTTCAACTAAAATGTTCGACTTTATGTGAACTTTAGAGGGAAAATACAAACAATATTAATCATCTCGATTTCGAAGAAATGTTCGGACTTTTCCCGGAATACGTTTCATTAACCGGCGCACATTATTCTCATCCATCGTTTTGGCAATTTTATTCCACTTGGTTCTCAATTCATTGATGCTTTTGACGGCACTGCCATTCACCTTCAGCTTCCTCTTCATAATAGCCCAAAATCACTCTATCGGTCTGAGCTGGGGACAGTTTGGTGGGTTGAGTTCTCTCGGTATAAACTGAATCCCGTTGGTTTCATACCACTATAGCACTGTTTTACTGTAATGACAGCTTACAAGATCTCGCCAAAACATGACAGTTTCATTGTGGGATCTGATGAATGGCAATATTCGGTTTTGGAGACATTCCGTTCTGTACAGCTCTGAATTAAATGTCTTATCAGTGATGAAAACCTTGGTCTTCCTACCGCAGCTACAGATGCCTTGCCAAATCATGTATTTACGTGCAAATTTATCTGCAAACACAAACCTGAATCTGGTAGGAACATCTCCCCGAGCTGTAGCCAAGTAACATTTTTGTCCCGGTTGTTGTTTGAAATCGGCCTTAACATTGGTTTCATCATCCATGAGGAGACAGCCACTGAATTTTGTCAACACCTGATCATACAGTTTTCTGGTTCGGATTCTGGCCACATTGTTCTGCTTTTGATCCCTATTTGGTTGTCTACAGGCACGGTATGACTTGAAACCTTTCCGGAGACGTATCCGTTGTACGGTACTGTGTGCGGCGTGAAACTTTTTGGCCAAATCGCGGTCTGAGATTTTGGGGTTTGCCATAATGTTCTTGATGACTTTGTTCCGCAGTTGACGGTTGACAGTACCCGCCCGACGCTTGCTTTGAGGCTTGCGATCCGTCGACAAAGTTTCTTTATACGTTTTCAAAACACGCCACACGGTATGTCGAAAAAACCCAACACGAAGGGTTTACCAAATGATTGCGCACAATTATTTTTCTTCTTTCTTCTTCCATTTTGTATTTCTCTAAAACACGTTCGAACTGCACCGCGAAAAAAAAATTGCCGTCGTCGGTGGTCTAGTGGTAAGCGTGACTACTACTTGGCACCCCAGTGGGTCTGGGTTCAATCCCGGTCGACGACGGTGGTTTTTCTGAGGCGAAAAAATCTGGTCACGTCTTCCTTCGGAAGGGAAGTAAAGCCGTTGGTCCCGGCTCATATTCATGAGTCGTTAGGTAGGGTCCAGGTGGTGAAGTCGTCTTCCTGGCGTCGGTGATTGTCACCATGTGAGGAAATAGGCCGACGTTAAATAAAGAAAAAAAAAAGTCCCGAACAGCATCCGATTGGTTGCTTCCGTTGGCAAAAATGGATCCCATTTTTCTCCATGAAGGCCTGAAAGTGAACTCATATGTGTACTTAGGAAACTTTAAGGATCCTGTTTTGCCTTGGATTAGATCTAGTATGCTCCAACTTCCAGTAGTATGCGAACATTGTGTTCTAGCAAGATGGAGCCCGTACCCACACATCAAAGAAAACACAAATGTGGTTGAAGGACAACATGCGCCCCAACTCTGATCCAAAGAGATGTGGCCACCTAGCTCGCCTGACTTAAATCCTCAGGATTTCAGAGGATGGACAAACATTGAAGCACGTGTATGTAAACATCCTCACTCGAACTTGACCTCCCTGCGCACCTCCAAAACAAAGCATCGGAGAGTAATTTTATCTGACTATATAGTATTGTCAAAATCTGCAAAAGCGTCAGGCGTCGTCTGGAAGCGGTCATAAATGAAAAAGGCAGACATATTGAGTGAAAATGAAGCGTAATCATGATGCAATGTTAATACAAGTTACGTTAAAAGTGGATAATAGAGATAATACACTTGAATGAAATTGATAAATATTTGAGTCTCATTATTTTCTGACGCATCCTGTAGTAAGGACTGTATCGAAAATAAGTTATGCACATATTTTTCCTTCAAAGCATATTAAAAAAAATGTTTTATTCAAACAAATGGATGATTCTTTATTGTACGGGATTGAACTTGATTGTGAAGACCGGATTAAATTAATATTATTCTTTGACGAACTTGAGAATTTTTGATCGAACACCTTTCATCATGTTTCGGACAAGTGTTTCATAACATTTTTGGACGCCATAGCCCAATTATTTTTTGAACTCCTGCATATTCTCAGTTGCTTTACCAGTCTTTTTGAAGACCCTCTTCACAATCGTTCAATACCGTTTGATGGGCTGAAGCTGAGGTCAATTTGGCGGATTGATGTCTTTCTCAACAAAGCAGCAATCTATTCTGCAGACACCCAGATCGAGAGATTTCCGCATTGATTGTTCCGGTAGTGTAAAAATGGTAGACTACATACCGCAGGAACATATTGCTTCCCATACCAGCACTTCTCGACCAAAGTTCTCAACTTGCATCGTCCTGTCTGCATCGCTTAAATCCTCCCATATGACGGCAGTGTAATATTCTGGACCTGGGAAGGTTTTTGAGTCCTCTTTGACATAGGTCTCGTCGTCCATCAAAATACATGCATCCGGTCGCTGCAAAACTCCTGGCAATTCATCCAAAGAACAGTATTCCCCAAACTTGGTCATGATGGATTTTAAACTCGCGTGATGAATTCCAAAGCGCTTCGCCAATTGTCACATAGCTACACCCTTTTCACGAAGCCATGTGTCCACAACCTTAATTTTCGCGCGACATTTAAAAAACGAAGAATTTAAACCGTGCAAACAAGTAAACAAACGAAAGATGACACTAAAACGCACAGCATGTTATGATGAACACATTAAAACCATCAAAAATACACGCGTACAACGCAAATGTACGTGGATAGCTTATTTTCGATACATTCCTTACACTTCATATAACTCGTGATTAACGCAGACGCATGTCACACACCATTGTTTAATTTTCCGCAGCACTTTTCGCTCAAAAACACCGAAGGCTTTCTGGTCTGCCGCTTCGTGCCCGTTGAGAGACACAGGAAGAATCAGAGCTTTTTACAGCGCGAATTTGGTTTCCGTTTGCAAGTTGCTGAACCTAAGTTGGTTACGTAATTCGTAAAAGGCCCTATTTGCAGCAGCAACACGTGTTCTCACTTCACGGGAAACGTCGTTGTCACATACAAATTCTTCAACAGCTTCAAACACATCCCAATCAAACACTACCACAGCACAAACACCACTAGGCCTCCCTCTATCTGTACCAGCAACCATGTACTTCGTTTTGGTAGAATTTATGGTCAAGCCTACCCTGGCTGCCTTCAGAGGCATGAAGGCGATCGATTCTAATGAGGTAAATATCGTCCGCAAAACCAAGGGTCATATGCGACGCGATGACGATAGTGCCGTCTCACTTGCTTCAACCCATCTAGCGTCACAAACGAGGTTAACAACTCGTCTGCAATCCGAACACTTGATTCCGAGCCATCCAGCGTCGCACGTATCAGCCTAATTAGTTTCGCCGGAAAACCATGTTCAGACATCGTCTGTCAAAGATCATTTCCTTTCACTGAATCGTACACTGCCTGGAAATCAATGAGTAGATGATGAGTCTGCAAATTAAAGATTGTTTTCGAAAAAAATGCCACACTTTCCTTTGTGTATAACTTTTTATTGCATGGGTAAAAATTTATGAAATTTTGAGTTAAACTAGAGTGTCGTGTTTACATATGCAAAATTTCGTCACAATTTGTCAAGTTGCTATCGACATGGCTTGCAAGCAAGAAGTGCCTGGACAAAAAAATTAGAGGCGTGGTCGTGGAAAAACCAGGGGTGGCATTATGTAGCTCGAACCGAACGACTTTTTGTACGAACGCTTGTGAGAAAAAGTTCTTCGTTTCGAGATCCGCAATACGGCCCCAGGCCAGTCAGTTTGGAATCGATAATTCGACCGTGTCTTGTGTGGTAAAATCGTGCTAGGAGACCCAGACGACCCAGTGGCGAGCTGGCAGCGGGAAAATAGCGAAGACGGTCGACCCCGTGAACGCAAGGAAGGTGAGGGATAACTTCAAGCGCAATCCGAACCATTCGATTCGAGACAAGTTCATTTATTTGCATAGGCTCAATCGAATCAACTTTAAAAGTGTTAATTTTAAATATGCATCAGATATCTTAAAACTGAAGTTCGAGGGAAAGAACCTATTACTAGTGGTCGTCACGAGGTTACAATATTACGAATGGAAAGCGGGCGGGAATCCAAAGTTTGGTTTTCAACAGACAGACAGACAGACAGACAGACAGACAGACAGACAGACAGACAGACAGACAGACAGACAGACAGACAGACAGACAGACAGACAGACAGACAGACAGACAGGCAGACAGACAGACAGACAGACAGACAGACAGACAGACAGACAGACAGACAGACAGACAGACAGACAGACAGACAGACAGACAGACAGACAGACAGACAGACAGACATACAGACAGACAGACAGAAAGACAGACAGACAGACAGACAGACAGACAGACAGACAGACAGACAGACAGACAGACAGACAGACAGACAGACAGACAGACAGACAGACAGACAGACAGACAGACAGACAGACAGACAGACAGACAGACAGACAGACAGACAGACAGACAGACAGACAGACAGACAGACAGACAGACAGACAGACAGACAGACAGACAGACAGACAGACAGACAGACAGACAGACAGACAGACAGACAGACAGACAGACAGACAGACAGACAGACAGACAGACAGACAGACAGACAGACAGACAGACAGACAGACAGACAGACAGACAGACAGACAGACAGACAGACAGACAGACAGACAGACAGACAGACAGACAGACAGACAGACAGACAGACAGACAGACAGACAGACAGACAGACAGACAGACAGACAGACAGACAGACAGACAGACAGACAGACAGACAGACAGACAGACAGACAGACAGACAGACAGACAGACAGACAGACAGACAGACAGACAGACAGACAGACAGACAGACAGACAGACAGACAGACAGACAGACAGACAGACAGACAGACAGACAGACAGACAGACAGACAGACAGACAGACAGACAGACAGACAGACAGACAGACAGACAGACAGACAGACAGACAGACAGACAGACAGACAGACAGACAGACAGACAGACAGACAGACAGACAGACAGACAGACAGACAGACAGACAGACAGACAGACAGACAGACAGACAGAGAGGCGGGCTAGGAGAGCTAGGATGGAGTCGGATAGGTTGTAATGCATGCCAATTTGTCAAGAAACGGAAGATCAAGCAAGTCAAACTGCTACAAGGACCCAAACAAGCTTAAGGTAATCGTGGTGGGTCTATTCCCGAAGCATGATCCAAAAACTTCGCCACCAACACCGTACAGGGAAGATGAAGACGCTATCGCCGAGAATCGGAACGTCTCCTATGACGTGCTTGTTGAAGCGGTGAAGCTCAAGAAAGCGAGGAAAGTCCCTTGTTTGCGATAAGTGATTTACGGAGCACAAGCATTCACGCAACGCTTTACTACCCAGCACAACTCGAAAAAGCAGTGTGAATTTCTGTTCAATATCTTGCACATAAACGGAGCGTCACTAAACATACATATTTAGATGATAAATCGTGTAAAGTACTGGAATATTTCATACATTGTCGATTATGTTGTATGCAAAAGCTCGTCTTTGTTAGAACTATTTCATGCAAGTTGCTGCTTCGTATGGAATGTAATATAATTTCACATGCTCTGATATTTACACCACAATGAAGATTCAGATTTTGTTTCTGTGTGGATTACGCAGTGTTTTTTTTTTTGTTTCCTTTCCTTTCCCATTCTTTCTATGACACTTTCTGCCGCTGTTGTATGATGCTGCAATCTCTCGCTACCTTCTAAATTCAAGAATTGTTTTAGACCATAGTTTTTTTTTTCAGAATTGGCCATAAGGAAGGTATGTGACTGAGATACACTGGTAAAACGGCACGTCGTTGTGAGTATTTGGTTCTGCAGAAGGTCCCTGAGTTGTTCGGTACTGTTGATGTTGAAAACCGATTGTTGCTATTTGCAGGGCTGGTAGCAGGTCCCTTTTTAGTGACTTTGTCACTATTTTGAGTCTAGTTACAAAAAAGTCACTATTTGCCACTAAAAGTAACTAAAGTCACCATTTTTCGGAAAATGGTCACTAAAGTCACTAGTTTCGCACCGCCGATTGTAAAAAGTTACAAAACAATCATGTGTACCTATTGTACTATAGTCAACCTATAGGCCGGACTTCATGTCTTCTTGGTAAGGAAGGCGCCTAACCGAACCGATAAACAGAATACGGTTGGCAAATCCCACGCCAGGAAGCTGTACCGCGAGTGGTTGGTGCAGCCTAAATGCATCGTAATGGACGAGGAGACGTACATTAAAGCGGACGCCAACTAGATCCCCGGCCTAAAGATATTTTGCGGCTAGTCCCGCCTGGATGTTACGGATAAGTTCCGGAGAAGAAGGTCGACAGATTTACCAAGAAGTACTTTGGTGTGGTAGGCGATCTGTGGGTGCGGCAAATTCAGCAAGCCGTACATAACGACCGGCACCACCAACGGCCATATATATAAAGAAGAATGCCTCCAGAAGCACCTGCAGCCCTTCCTCCGGTCCCACGAAGGTGACACTCTGTTTTGGCCGGATCTGGCATCGTGCCATTACGTGAAACCGATGATGGAGTGGTACGAAGCCGACGATGTTGTTTTTGTGCCGAGAGACGCAAATCCGCCTAACTGGCCAGAACTTCTCCCAATAGAAAAGTTCTGGGCAATTATGAAGGGAAAGCTTCGGATAACAGGAAGGTCTTCAAAAACGACAAAAAAAAAACTATCCGACTTAAAATGAATTTTCGGTGATCATTTTTGTCTGTTGCATTTTTTTCCAGTACAATTTTTAAAACATGTGTAGGGTACATGTCCCTTGGCTCGGCCTAATATGCAGAGGTCTATTACAGTTTAAATTATGACTCATAACGTAATTGAGCAAAAATCAATGTTCAACGAAAGGGTGTCCACGATGAAATTGCCACACTATGAAATTGCTCTAACTTTTTAACCGTTGGGTAGAATTTAATGAAAATTTGGGTGGATTTAGTTCATAGTGCATTATTTACATCCTGCAAGTCCTGTGATCAAAACTCGCGGAAATGGAGTCGAAAGAACAGCTAGTGCGTGATAAAATCTTGCGCATTCATCACGAGAACAAGGATCTCTCGCATCGTTCCATCGCTAAAACGTTGGGAATCGCGAATTCCACGGTGTCGCGAGTGATTAAGCGGTTCGAGGAACGGTTGACCACCGATCGGAAGCCCAGAAGTGAAGGAAAAAGTATTCCGTACAACACCAAAAATCACAAACGCGTAGTTGGGGCCTTCAACCGAAATCCGAACGCCTCCGTTCGGGATGTGGCTAAGAAGCTGCACCTAAGCCGAAGTTTTGTCCAGAAGGCCAAAACTAAGGCTGGGCTTCGAACGTTCAAGGTATAAAAGGCCCCTAATCGCGACGAGAAGCAGAACAAGTCCGCCAAAACCCGTGCCAGGAAGTTGTACCTCAACATGCTGACGAAAGTTGAATGCTGCATCATGGACGACGAAACATATGTGAAGGCCGACTTCAAACAGAACCCCGGCAACCCCGGCAACATCGAGAAGTACTGGGCGATTATGAAGCAGCACCTTCTTAAACGACCTAAGGTAGTGAAGACAGTCGAGGAACTGAAGAAAGTATGGGTTTACATGCAAAAAAACGGTTGAATCACAGGTTGTGCAGAATCTTATGGCCGGGGTTAAGGCCAAGGTGCGGGCATTTGCGTATGGACTGTAAATAAAATACGAGTAAAATGGTAAAATGAAGTTTAATAGTTATTTCTCAATCCCTGAAAATTTGATGGCAATCGGATGAAAACTCGAATTTTGCGAATCAATTTTGTGTGTGGCAATTTCATCGTGGACACCCTTTAGTTATATCTTTGCTTAGACATGCTTAATAAGACGTTTGCTGTTCTGAATCATGGAAAATTAACCAATTTACTTGATTAAGACGAAAATTTCCGACAAGTTTGGATGTAATGTCGGTCTATAAGCACCATATTGGGTCTCTTAGTGGATACAACTTCGTCACATCATTAAGTATTATTGTTCAAATGAATCGTCGTAAAGTTCATTTTTATTATCTTTTCAGGCATTCCCTCTAAAGCTATATTCGCTATTCTCAGCACCAAATTTCACAAAAGAATTTCAATAAAGTTAATTTAACACATCTAAATGAACATCATTTAGATGTAACAAACATATGATTAAACGGCCATTCCATTTCAAAACATTGAAATTCCTACTATTTAAAGTAGTTCTTGTTACTTAGGTTTTGGTTTGGATAAGCACTTTGAAAAATTTACAACCACATACTTATGCATTTTCACCAAAAACTTTATCAATGTGAACATTATACTATGAAATGAATACAGTAGGCAGCATATCGGTTCAGTTTTAGCAATTAAGGTCAATTGAAGATCATAAAGATAATTTGTTCAAATTGACCAGTGAAACCATGATGGCAAAAAAGTAAAGGAAATCGAAAATATCGCTCTAGTATATTACTATAAATTGAAGAGAGCTAAAATAAAGACAGGACACATCCCATAGACCTCATTCAAACAGGCAACACTGTCGCAAATATCAATATCGATATCCAAAACAGTCCCTTAACTAATCACCTTTATGAGTTGATGCAAATAAAGAATTATAAATTTTTTGAAACTTAAAAAAAAAACACCTTTGGAAAAAAAAAAAAAAGACCCCACCACGGCAGAGCCACACCCCACACACACGAAACCCCCACACACAAAAAAATAAGCAGAAACAACAACCCACCCAGGAGGGCAGGGAAAAAGGGGGGGGAAAAAGGAAAAGAAGGGAGAGAGGGAGCGAAATAGACTATTGCACGGAAAAAGCTAACCTCACTTTTCACCATGAGAGTATAAGAGATAGCAACAACCGTCGTGTTCTCCGTCGTTTTTTCTCACACACGAATTTCTGAACACAAGGGCACCAGTACCTGTCAAATCTGAGTTATGACGTCACTGTGATTTGGACCATAAGTATTCGCTATAACTTTTGAATATGATTACGAGGAACGCAATTTTGTGTTCAAACAATGAAACGAATTATTCACCAAAAAAAACCACCTCCTCAAAACCACACCCACTTTTTCGAGGGGGAACAACATGGGGGGGAAAATTATTTTTTTTTTTTTTTTAAAAATTTCAAGCCCGAACACTGAATCATGTTTTTTTTTTTTTTTCCTGTCCCCAACATCGTGTGCTATAATAATTTTTTTTTTTTTTTTTTTGCTTCTGCGTCCTAATGTTATCCGGCAAAAACTAATGTTTGTTAGTACTACTCTTTTTTTCTTTTCTCGTTATAAAGAAATAATTTATTTCCATAATTAATAATATTAATAAAACAAGTAAACAAAAAAAAAAATACGCGTTTTCTTTTTTGAATAATAAAAAAAAACGTAGGTATATAAGCAAAATAAACGTAAGATTTTCAATCTTCCACGTGAATAAAAATAAAATGGTGTTTCAATATAACAATTAACTCAAGACGGTTGACGGATTCTTAAAGTTATTGTTCTGTTTTATTTATTTTAGGTTTCAAAAAATACAAAAATGTTACTAACTACAGAATTTAAAAATCCTTTTCCATGTAATAAAACGTGCGCCGTGTCATCTAGTTAAAAGTTTAATTTACCAGCCCTGGAGCAGACCAGTCTAACGTATAACCTTCAGAGATGGGACCGCCACAAACCGCGACAAACGACGGGAATTGTGAAGTACACCGGATGTGCTCTCAGGCAGTCCACTTCTTGTATCGCTTTCAGGTGAATAAAAAGAGATACAATGTAGTTAAATACATATAAACTCCAGTTATGGACTTCACTCACCACCTACAACCCCTCACCCCTCACCCACGCGTGCATGGCCCAAGCAAAAACGTCTTCCGAAGCGACAGTCGTAAAAAAAAATGACACTTCCGGTTTATTTTAAATATGACCTTCTGAGATTCGATCGCTAAATCGCTACATGTGAGTGTGTGGATTGTTTTCGATTTGATGAACCGAATTCATCATAGACACGACTGTTTAGGTTGTTTTCGGGAATGGATGCTATCTTTGGCATCCACAAGGTCCCGACACTAAAATGATTACGCCACCCATGTACAACAGCAGCTCGAATCGTGCATAGCGACAGACTAAAAATATTCGGAAGGTGAAAATTCGATCCGGCGACAGATCAACCGAATTGAGTGTTTTTTATTTTATTTTATTGCTTCCATACGTTTGTTGTTGGTGGGTTTTTTTTTTAGCAGTGATGCTTGTAGAAGTAGCCGTACTCGTCATTTTCGAATGTGTTAAATCGTATTATTCGCGGATGATTAATGTTGCAGAAAAATGTGCTGAATTAATGGATGTTCCTAATTTAATTTTCTGTGGGAGCAATTTTCGATAAATATCAATCCGACGCAATTTAAACAGCAGTTACTTTGTGAAGTAGCTATCCAAACGAACGAAAAACGACGATAATAGGCCAGGTTGCTGCCACTTTCAAGCAAGCAAACGGCTTGAATACGTAATTATCAGGTTAATTTATGCAAAGAACAAAATGCAGCTGGTTTAGGTGCGCTATGTGATGGTTCTGTACTCGGAACTTTGCTCTTTTAAGGTAGGGATCGACTATTATACGAAATGCCATTTTGTTTATTTAATACAATCTATCTTGGGATGGTTGGCTTGTTGTAGAACATAGCAACAATTTCATAACTGGATATAAAGGTGCACTTTTATTTAACTAAGCAGCAAACCCACCAACAACAAAAAAGGGTTCGCACACATGAGTCACAATAGGTGTTGCTAAATGAATGAGATTACAGCAAAACAAATCAACCAAATCGTATCATTAATTTTTGATTTCAAAGGCACATGTTTTAGAAACTAACCATATTAATTCAATTCAGATTCATTTCAAAGATTATTGTTTGCAATCGCTTTGTAAATCGTTCTCCGCTGGCACGCACGATTTCCTGAGGAATTCAGTCCAAAATATCAACCAAGTGTTTCTTGAACCGGGTCCCTTCATTTGAGATCCGGTGAAAATGAAGGCCTTTGCGGGTGATGATGTCGCTTGTGTCATCTTCACCTAGTGAGTTGGTTAGCTGGTCCTGTTGGAAACAATATGGTGTCTTCCCATACAGCATTGAAGCATGAGGATGGTTCCCATACTATGATATACGATACATTCTGATAAGGTTTTACTGCTGGTTTATCTCTTAAAATATAAGCTAGACTTAATCGATTCACACGACCATTTTGTTAATTATTACCGGAGTATGAGCATGAGCATAAGCATGATTGACCGCCCGAGGTTGCTAGTCTGTTATTGCCAGATCAGCTGTTATTACACAGAGTACCAACAGATGATGCTTGGGACTCAATGTGTAAAAACTGGTCATCCCAAACTAAGGGAATCCCGGTGCTGGCTCCGCCCGAATACAGGTCAAATAAGGAAAGAGTAGGAATGTATTGACGTGATACTCGCTTTATTGGAAGCCGAGAATACCGCTGCACTTTCACGATGTTAGATAACAGGATTGAGTGACAGCAGGGTTCGTTTTGGTTAACTATAAGTTGTGTACTGATAAAGTTCAATATTAATACCAATTTTCGATTTGCACCGATTTAGATCAACAGTAAGGATGCTTTTGGGGCCACTCACAAAGTGTGATGGTGGCTTTTCATTGGAAAACACCGTAATTTATATTAAAGCTTTAGATCCAATATGGATCGATTTAGATGGTAACCACAACCGGCCGAACACAAAAACGGAGCCCAGACCATACCGCACATCGTTCAAGTGCTGGCGACAACTATCTGATGAGACTACAGCATCCTGTTTCCAAGTTCCTCTGTCCAATCCATCCCGAAAAAATATCACCCCTTTTAACCTCGGGTAAACCGCGAGTAAACGGCCCAAGTCATACTAACACTAGTATTAAGTCATTCATTATATTAAAAAAAATGAAATATTGGCTCCGTAAAGCTAACGCAATTGAGCCTGCCAAATAAATGAACTAGTTAAAAAAAATATGGATCGATTTATACCAGCAGTACGGATGCTGCTGGAGTCACTCACAAAATGGGATAGTGGTTTACTCGTTCCAAGATATGGTGGCACGGTGAGAATGGTTAACGAATAATACGGATCACAGTTAATTATGATGTTCATCACCGGCCCATCCCACCCGGCAAACGACCACATCTCACCGGTAAGCAGCTCACTCGATCACTCACGCCACCGAACAATATACAACTGAAACAATAGAAAACGAGATGTGCCCAATAACAAAATATTACGCAATGAAGCATCGACACAACTGTTCGCAGCCGATGCCCGACGCAAACCGTTTGTTTTTTGTAAACATTCAATCAGTACAACTACATTCTACAAACTATTTTACTATTGGAACTGAATCTTCAACAAGCAAGCCCTAAAGAACAATCTACACCTTAAATTGCGCTTGAGGGATTTGATAATATTAGCGTTCCTAGAAGCATTTCGTGCCTTCTGTCAACTTTATTCTTGTATAATGATTAAACGTGTTGTCAATCTGAACAATGCAATTCAGATTATTTGATTAGATTAGATTTGGTGTCATTAGATTAGGTCAGATTAGATCCCAATTTATCTTCTAGGTTATTGGATTACATCCTAACCATAAGAACAAAATCAACATCAGATCCATCAATCTTGGATAAATAATTTAAACCAAGCATAATCAAACATAATCAGCTTCCACAGCAGATATATAACATTCCTTCAGCTAATGCCGGCTCAACCAGCATTTCGCATCATTTATATTGTATTAGATTATTTATTTGAATGTATTATTGAGAGGCAAGGAACCCAAAATTGCCAACATGTGGATGTAACTTGTTTTGGTGGCACTAGCAATGCGATGATCAGTCATTGGTCAGTCAGTTAATATATTTTTATTGAAACAGAATTCTTGCTTCTCTCGGATTATTTTGCGAATGCATTATTTTGAATGGTTATACAATGTTTCAAAAATTGCTACATTAATATACTTCTTATACTATGTCCTTGAAACTCATTATCATAATATTCACTGCTAAATCTCAGAAACAAATTATCAACAGGGACAGTTTAGAGTAATAATGTAACGTGGAATTATATCTTCAATGTTGAAAAAAAAAATGGTAAATCTTTGTTGCTGCAATCAAAGAAATGTGATAAATTTTCTCTCACCACCCGTGCTTATATTCTCAGACATTCTTCTCTTTTCAGTGAGCGAGAAATGGCGCTTTAACCATAAGCCATATTGGTCTAGGACTATAGTTAATGCTAAAGTCCCAACCACTTGAAGAGAAACGGAGCATCACTTAACCTTCTTAGAAAAGATGCTCCCAACGACCGCTTTTTAATAAATTTTTGTTCTGTACACCAAACAGGACATTCTGTTTAACTATTCTCTCCGACTATTCATTTCACCTTTCCTTTGATATCTACTGAACGCTACGTGGGTTCCCCGTGTCTTCTTAATGTAGATACCAAATCCTCCCTATCTCCAACGGTTTCATGGACGTGGCCAGGTGAGCGATCGAGGAGTCTCTTCGTGAAGATTATCGCGTCAAGAAACGTATCAGTATCTGGTTCCGTTTCATGGTGACATGCAATGTCTTCAACGAATTATTCTTCATCGTAGCTCCATCCACGAGGTGTGCAAACGTCAATGCTAATGCTAATGCTGTCAACTTTATTCTTGTATTGATTTCCAAGCTCATCTATTTAGTACTAACCGAGGGAGACTTGCTCCTATACCCAATGATTTCATTTCATTACCAGTACCAAAAATTATTGTATGATGAATACTTTAGGCTATAGTTGAGAAGTAGCAAAGAAAGATTCCCTAAATTTGGGTCCAAATGTTTCTTGAGAAATCATTGTTTATGTTTCTACACCGTGTCCAATATATTCTCATACAAAATAAAACTCTATTTATTTCAAATCGATAATCCAGATTTTATTGATAACTTTACCCATTATATTGCAATGTAATACCGATCGACTACTGCCTATGTTTTGGAATAACACCGCCTTTAACCTTCTTGACCAGCTCCAGACATTTTTCGAAACCGTCACAGGCTGCACGCACGACTTCCATCGGCATTCTGTCCCAATTTCGTTTGATTACGGTTTTGAATTGGTTCATAGTAGACGCCCTGTGGTCATTTACCTTCGCCAGCATGTGTGACCATACGAAATAATCCACGGGACTCAGATCTGGTGAACTGGGAGGCCATTCATTCTTGTCCAAAAGGTCGGTCAAATTTTCTCGGCACCAGCCCTGAACGAGATTTGCAGTATGCGATGGCGCTCCGTCATGCTGAAACACATAGTGATCATCTCCAAACACCTCTTGTACATATGGCTTGACAACTTTCTCCAAAACTTCCGTTTTATAATATACGGCATTCACTTTAAAGCGTTTTGATGAAAACCAGTGGTAATTTGCCTCGATTGCAAATTCCTCCCCAAACCATCACTGACGCAGCACTTTGGAACCGTGGAATATTCCTATCACTCTCTGGAACAGTTCTCGAAGAGAGAGCCCACAATCTGTTGTTCTGGACATTGTGGGATTGTTGCAAGACGAATAACTTTTCGTCGGAAAAGATCAATTCTTCCCCACCGTGCCGCGACACAAGCAGACTTGCTCTTTCGAGTAGTTTCTGCTTGGAAGGTTCCGAAACTCCGTGAACTTTACGTTTCTTGAAAGCTTGGAATCCGAGGTCATTTTGCAGTATATTGGGCATTGACGATCTCGAAACATTCAAATCTGCGGCCATTTTACGTACAGAGCGCTGTGATTTTCGTCTAATCCGTTCCCTGACCACTTTAACAACTCGTGCAGTCCACGCCGTACGAGTACGACCGGATCTCTTCCGGTCATCCAACGAGCAGATGTCACGGTACCTTCGGATGGTTCGGTACACAAAATCCCGCTTTACTCCAAGGTTTTTCATGTTTCTGAAAATAGCGCCCGGGCGCTCATCTTTCAAAAACTTTTTTATCACCACAGCATGAAACTCCTTCATCGCTGGTAAAAGATAAATACCGAATGAAAACAATCGGACATAACCTAAAAGCGTTTGTATAAACATAGTGCAAAACTACACCAACACAAACGTGATGCATGTTGCGTAGTTGCACGACACTAATGCAAGGAAAAAGTGTATGAGAATATATTGGACACGGTGTATGTGAACAATTGAAATATAACGAGTAACTCATTCCATATCGAGCGCTGAGCCGAACTAGATGTGCCGTGTCTCGTCAGAACAATCGTTTCCAAGTGGTTTTATACTCTCCCGTGTAGTTAGCGACCAATAAAATACAGTGTATAGTTGATAGCGTTCGAGTGCCCCGGAATCTGGTTGCATGAACCGAGTTTATTGCAACGCAGTGCATCAGAAATCGAAGTGCAATAATCCATCGATCTCAACTCAGCAGCATCATAGCAGCAATCAACCCGACCAGAAGCATGTAACATAAAAATAACAAAATTATAACAAGCCTTGTTATGACTAGCTGATTATGATATAACTTTGTTTTAATCTTGCAAATAGTATAACACATTTATAACATATAAAGATATAATGGCCTGGATAGCTCAATCTGCGTAAAATGGCAGATGAATTGTTTTTGTTCTAACCGTATCATAATTTGCTTTATTTTTGTTACATTTGTATGAATTTTTGTTACGATTTTTGTTATTTTAACTACATCCACGAGCTAAATTCTAACAATCCTTGTTATAAAAACAGCGTAACTGAATTACAGTACATGATATAATTTTCTGGTTTCCTTCTGGTCGGGAAACGTGGTACGTGCTGCTATTCGGCCGATCGGTGAAGGTTGTTTACAACGCCGGCTAAGTACACTAAGGTTTTTTTTGCACGGATTCCAGAATTAACACGGTTTTTTTTTGCACGGTTTTTCCAACCCGTGTAAAAAAAACCGTGCTAATTCCGAAATCCGTGTAGAAAAAAACTGCGATAACATACTACACTTAGTAGCAAAAAAAAAGCCGAGCAAAATTTTGCTTCCAAAAACCGGCATATTCAACCTTCTGTAATTTTGTCAATTATCAATATTTTTGGCTGAATTTTTGACAGAACTATAATGTGATTTTGGTCACATGACGTCAATACATTAGTTATAGTTCTGTCAAAAATTCACCAAAAATATTGATAATTGACAAAATTACAGAAGGTTGAATATGCCGGTTCTTGGAAGCAAAATTTTGCTCGGCTTTTTTTTGGTTTCATGTCGAAAAGATTTATAAATTTGAAGTTTTGATAACATATGTCAAAAAAGTCGTTTTTGGACATACCAATTTAAAAAAATTGTACTTTTGTGAAAAATTTAGGAAGCATAATAAAAATTTCAGCACAGCTTAAAAAATTATAGAAAATAATGTGGACAAAATTTTGCAATGAAAAACACTTAGAAGATTTTGTGAACAGTGGAATGGATAGCCCAACAAGGTCCAAGAGGCAAACGAGGGCCCCTGGACCAGAACACAAAATAGGACCGGAGTGAATGTGTGTGGGGATAAGTGGGGATAATACAGGTACATTCATGATGGCATATCTCGAGACCCTTAATATCTGCAAAGGTGCGGTCTTCAGCATAGTTGTTCAGAAAGTCAAGGGCATTTGAAAGGTGAACCGTTTTGTTTGGAATTCCCTCGCTACGTGGCGCTAGTGAGCATGCAAAATTGAGCATTTTCAACTCATTCTACCTCGTGATTATGATAAGATAGAATGTTCTAGTTTTCGGCAAAGTTGTTCAGAAGGTCAAGGGCATTCGAAAAGTGAACCGTTTCACTCGGGATTTCACCGGTACGTGGCGGTAGTAAGCATGCGAAATTGAGCATTTTCAAATTGTTCTACTTGTTCTGTGTGGGGATAAGTATTTATGTGTGAAAAACCGTGTATGTGTTTATGTGTAGGTGCGTATACATGAACGTGTGAGTGAGTATATGTGTGTATGATTTTAAATGTGTTTGTGTGAGTGTATGTGTATATATGCAAGTGTGTTTGTGTGCATGTAGTAATGTGTTTTAATAAGTATGCACGTATGTATGTTTGTGTGTATTCGTGTATGTGTGAATGCGTGTATGTGAGAATATACGTATGAATTGTTTTGTGTATTGATGTATGCATGTGTATATGTATATATGTGCGCATATGTACACACATATACAGAACAGCAGTGTGACGCGATCCTTTAAGGCTTTGAACCCAGATGCCGTACGTTCGGTTAAAGCTATGTAACTTCTACAAGGCATCTTTTTCCAAAATAGACCAGTTTCATAGGCGTTGAAGACTTGGTCTGCATGGTATGCACCATCCTTAATAAATTTAATCAGTTTTGATGAGTACTAAATAGCTGCAGCTGTATCCGATGGCGTGCATTTTCCATTGATTCTTACATTTCACACGTTGTTTTTATGTATGAACCGAAATAACCATCCCTTGTTCAATCATATCTTATCAAAATCACGAGATAGAATAAGTTGAAAATGCTCAATTTTGCATGCTTACTAGCGCCACGTAGCAGTGGAATCCCGAATGAAACGGTTCACCTTTCGAATGCCCTTGACCTTCGGAACAACTTTTCCGAAAACTAGAAGATCACGAGATAGAACAAGTTGAAAATGTTTAATTTTGCATGCTCACTAGCGCCACATAGCGGGCGAATTCCGAACAGAACGGTCCATCCGTTGAACACGGAGAAAAAAGTATAATTCAATCAATAATACTTCATCTAAAATCAGCTATATTTTTGCATTGATTTTTCAATAGCCCATGATTGTAACAACCATCTTCTTCTTCTTCTTCTTCTTCTTCTTCTGTCGGGGTACAAACTCACTGCGGCCATTTATTGACCTATTGTGGTAAGACCCATTTATTGTGCGCAGTTCATTTCTACATCCACCAGTATTTAGGACTGGAGGTTGTTTTTTAGGCCTGCGTTATACCCCAGTCCGTAATGAATGCTACTACCTTCTTGGGATTTATATTCCACCAGATATCTCGAGGTTGCATAATGCAACTCCCGAAATAACGTTTCCTCTTATAAATGAGAAAACTGCATTCACAAAGTAGATGCTCTGAGGATTCAGTTTCGAACCCACAGAGCCGACATTCTTCAGAATGAATCTTCTTTAGCTTCATTAGGAAGTGTCGAGATGGGCAGTGATCGGTTAATAATCCTACATACACACTTAATTCGCGCTTGCTGAGTTTCAGCAGTGCATTCGTGTTTTTCACGCTTGGAACAATGAATCTTTTTGACTGGTTTATTCCAGTTGCAGTGCGCCAATTTGCTCCTACAGCCTGTTTTATCCCAGTTTCTAAGCTCCATCGATAATGCACTTGAGGATACTCCACAGAAAGGTTCTGGTCCATAGAAGGCAAATTGGTCAGCAACTTCGTTGCCTGCAATGTTCCTATGACCTGGTACCCAGAATAGGTTGACCGTATTCTTTGACGCCAGTTCTTTAAGTAATTCAATGCATTCCCACACAAGCTTGGAATAGCACTCAAATGCGCTGATAGCTTTCAAAGCCGCCTGGCTGTCTGAGAAGATACAGATATTGGCGTGTCTGTATTTCATTTTAAGACAGATGGCAGCGCATTTTAAGATTGCTTGAATTTCGGCTTGAAATACCGTTGGCAATTTACCCATTGGTATGGCGAGTTTAGTCCTGGGTCCATACACTCCAGCCCCAGTTCTATCACCCATTTTAGAACCGTCTGTGTAAAATACAATACATCCTGGTGAAACTGTTGGCCCACCAGATTTCCACGTGTTCCGATTATTGATCGTTACTTTGTATGGTATATCTAAGATGGTTTTTTGTTGCATCCAGTCTTCATTTTGTGCCACCAACGGATTTATGTTGACATTTTTTATTATATGTAAATGCCCTGTCGGGTCACCCTTTAAGATCCTTTTGTAGCTTTTAAGTTTTAGGGCACTTTTTACTGCCTCTACCTAAACAAATTTATGCAAGGGTAACAGATGCATTATGGCATCCAGAGTACTTCGAATAGCTCCTGTTATCGATAGAGTTGCTAAACGTTGCAGTTTAGCCAGCTCTCATTGAGCTGAAATTATTTTGGTTCTGGTCCACCAGACTAGAGAAGCATACGATATCTTGGGTCTTATAACTGCCAGATAAATCCAACGGATTATTCTAGGCCTCAGTCCCCATTTCTTTCCAATCGCTCTCCGACAGGCCCAGAGAGCAGCAGTTACTTTGTTCACAACATGCTCTAAGTGTTTAATCCAATTCTATTTCCGATCTAGTATGACTCCTAGATATTTAACTTGAGAGGAGAAAGTCATCTGTACCCCATCTAAAGACGGTGCCTATATATTGATAAGTCTTTTCCTTGTAAAAATTACAAGAGTTGTTTTTGAAGGGTTAACATTCAGCCCCTCCCTCCTGCACCAAGCAAGAGTGTAGTTTAATGCTGATTGCATTCTGTTTTATAACGTTGCATCATGCTTCCCCCGTATTATTATTTTCGATGTCATCCGCGTAGCCTATGACTTCATAGCCCATTGCCACCAAGTTATTCAGCAGACCACAAAAGTGGTGAGAGCACACCTCCTTGCGAACAGCCTTTTGATGTACTTACTTCAACTGTTGATTCGCCTAATCTAGAGACAATGCAGCGATGTGTCCAGTGATCCAGTCTATGGAGCCATGAAAGCCCCGCGTATTCATAGCTGAACTGATTGAAGCATTATCAAAAGCACCTTAAATGTCGAGGAATGCACAAAAGGCCACTTCCTTGTGTTCGATGCTTTTTTCGTTTAGCTGTTATCGTTGACTTGCCTTTTGAATAGGCAAATTGTTACTTGTTCAGCTCATGAATTTTCAAATACGAGCTTTTAATATAATCATCCAATATTTTCTCCATTATTTTTAATATAATGGAGGTTAGACTTATGGGTCTGTATGCCTTAACTAGTGTTTTATCGCTTTTGCCGTTCTTGGGTATGAAAATAACTCTTACTCTCCTCCACCAAACGGGAATATAGCATAGAGTCATGCTACTAATAAACAACTGAACTAAGACCGGGACAATCATGTCCCTAGCGTGCCGCTATAGAGCAGCGAAGAGACCGTCTTCCCCCGCGGCTTTGAAAGGTTCGATGAAATTGATTGCTCAGTCCACCATCGTTACTGAGAAAATTTTACGGGACTTTTCGAGTGCATCACACCTGTTCATAGTTCGTCCAGGATTCACCCTCAACTGTCCCATTTCATTTCCATTAGAAGCAACTGAGCCTGCGAAGTGACTTTCCATCATTACTTTCAAAGTTTCTGAAGGACATGTTGTAAAAGTACCATCGTCCCTCATTAGATTGCCAAGGCCATTTGAATGTTCCTTGGAAAGGACTATTTGCAGCCTGGCAGCTTCTGGAGTGCATTGGATGTCTTCACACATGTATTTCAAATTGTTCCGTTTTCTTTTCCTAATTTCGTTATTATATTCGGCAGTAGGGTAAATGCACCCTTCTTTTTGGGGAAATGCTCCTTAAACTTTGGAAAAATGCTCCTTAGTTGCGTTTGCCCGGTATAATGCAATCGGAGGTATTTACCTTCTGGCTAGCGCTTGCCGGTTGTTTTGACGGGTCTTAAGTTTCTTCAAGATTGTATAGCGGAGCTTCTCTCCGCAATTTTCGACGTAGTTTTGACAGGTTTAAATTTCATTTTGACGAGTCTTAACTTCATTTTGAAGAGTCTTAATTTCGTTTTGACGGGTCTTAAATTCAGAAACTTAAAACCCGTCAAAACTATACAACCTTGAAGAAACTGAAGACCCGTCAAAACACCCGGCAAGCGCTAACCAGAAGGTTAATACCTCCGATTGCATTATACCGGGCAAACGCATCTAAGGAGCATTTTTCCAAAGTTTAAGGAGCATTTCCCCAAAAAGAAGGGTGCATTTACCCTTTGCCATTATATTCGGTTAGAGTCTTCCTATAGTGGCTCCAATCCGACGTTGCTTTTGCTCGATTCAAGAGTTTCCTTACGTTCCTCCTCATCTTTTGCAAAGCGTTGTTTTTTTTTTTTTTTTTTTTTGTCTTGATTATCGAGATTTTCAGCCTTGGGATGGTTCATCTCCCGTCGTAGTTACTCAAATTCCCTTTTTGGGTATTTTCGTAACTTGTTCGGAGGTGAGATTCGAACTCGTGACTTTGGCGTGAGAGGTATGGATGTTAACCACTACGCCGGGGCCGCCCCCGCAAAGCGTTGTTCCACCAAGGAACATTCCTGTTTGAACTCTTTGACTAACATTTCTGAAAAATCCATGAGAAGAATCATCAAAGAAGACTTGCATACATCTTACAGAACTAGAGTGAAACGCCATTTAATTGCGGAATGAGTAGAGCAAGAGATTGCCTTCTTTGTTGAAGACAGGGCTGGTAGCGGTAAGTTGATCTAATAGTAGTAACTTTAGTGACCGAAATGTCGAAAATAGTGACCAAATAGTGAGTTTATTGAGCGTTTGTTATTTGTCTTGTTTCCTAGTACAGGAATTTATAATAAGACGCGCCTATTTTTCTTTACAGCTTCTTGAACATGATCGGCAACTCCTTTTTTTTAATTGTTGCGTTCTCACATTTGACACTCCCTCGAGCATTACTTGAGCCAGCTCCACTTCTGCCATATTATGGTTCTCAATGGTTTTTATGAGGCGCGTGTTTTCTTCCATAAATAGTCTGAAATTATTAATACTCGGGCAGCTTGATTAACATATGTTTTAGAACGTACTCATCAGCAGTTCTCCTTTTATCGTCCTCTTCCTTGCGAAGAATCTTCCACTCCTCTTCTTTCTTTTCAATCAACGATTTTAAATTATTAATTTTTTTGCTCTGCTTCTTCCTTCCTTTCTTCTCTTTCTTTCTTTTTTTTTGATCTTCCAAATGTTGCTTGTACTTAGTTTATGGTTTGTTGGCCATCATGAGCAGTTCTTTGGGGATGGGGACTAAATGCGGCGCATTTCCGAATGACTTCAATGTGGCTTCGAACACCATCAACGAATTTAATGTTCTCTCACACATTGATGATCGATCATCCGTGAGGATCCTTGCCGAAGTCTAAAATCCTCGCTCGACATCAGCATTTCCATGGGATGCCGACAAAGCTGCCATTACAACGACCGATACCAACAGATATTTATTTTCATCCACTAGTTGTCTTCATTACTTAACGAAGGCATTCCCAATTCCAGATTTATTCAACTCAGCCGTTATTTAATCATCAAAAATTAAATTTCCGTTAGTTAACAAGTTCTCAACATTGTTAAGTATATCCTAAGGTAGTATTGCATCAGCAGGCCACACTTCCGATTTGCATACTCTGGTCAAGATAGTACGAACTAACCTTTCGAGTTTCTGAATGCATCAGATGTATAAGTGGTTCTACCTTCTGGAAGAAACATAATTTTAAAAAAGCATGTATTCGAACTGCTTATTTAGTGCTGTGCAAATTGTTACAGACGATTAAAATTACTAGGCTTCATCACACTTAGCTTGAGCTTTTGAGTGTTCACATAGTTTAGTTTTCAATACATGCCATGCCATATCGTGGACCCCTTGTTAGTTTGAACGGCTGAAATTGCAAATATTCTGCGCCCACAGAGAGCTGCACTTGAGAAATCGATGCACCGGATATTGAGGGCTGCTCGTTGCCGACCGATTTTGATTCGCGATCACAACACAGCTGCAGTTGATTGGACCACGAAGAAGCACCCATCCCTCTTTATGCCTTGAAGTATTCGCGTGCTGCTCAAAAGCCTGGAAACCTTCGGATATTGTGGAGGACTTTCTGCAAATTGTACAGAACACTTCGTTATCGCAATGTTTTCGGGCCCACTCCGAAACAAGGCAGTCATTAGGATCAGTTTTCTTCAACCATTCAGGCAGAACGTGTATTTTCCCATACTGTTCTTATCACCACTTATAACCATACACCAATAATTTCATGTTCGGGATTTGTTTGTCGGAATTGAAATGAAATTCGAATGATATTTGCCTGAAACACGTCTGACTTGTGAACTGGAGCCAACTAGCGTCGACTTTGACAAAAAATATTGCACGATTTACATCCGTCTTTTCGCATTTGTCGATTGTACAACCAGCTGAATTACGAAAAATCACTGAGCGCCCAGACGATTCATGTAATTGGCATTCATACATCGACTTCCATTAGATTTAATACGAAATTCTGAACTCAAACGTTACTGTCAACCTAGCAACGTTTTCGGTGAGCCGATTGTTGCGAATTCGGACGCCGCCGAGTTCTTGGCGTACAGAACGGCGAACATAAACGTCAGACTTTTTCGCACATTATTATTTGTCAACTTTTGCACGTTAATTATAAATCACTCACTCAAAATGTGTAGCCAATTTTTGAGTCATTTTTTTTTCGACGAAATATTCAGTGGTAGAAACAATTACTTTAAAAAATTGACTTAAGTGACCAATTTTCAGAAAATAGTGACTTCAGTGACTTTCCGGTTAAAATAGTGACTTTTTAGTGACTGCCTTGAAAATAGTGACCAAGTCACTATAAAGTGACCCACTACCAGCCCTGTGAAGAAGGAAAAACATGATAATCCTGTTCTCTGACCAAAAGCCGTTCAGCATCGATGCTTTGTCCAACAGCCGTACAGTCCGGTTCATTTCATCGAAGAAACTTGAGGATCTTCCGGAAAAAGTGAAGTTTAAGTTCCAAACCAAACATCCGGCGGTTTGGCTTTGTAGCGTCTAACGGTTTGCAAAATCCGGCTCTTTTCATTGGAGCTGATGTTTAAATCAATATCGAAGTGTACATCATCGGTATTTTGAAGGATCAAGTGCTTCCCTGGGTGGAGGCCTACTTCTCTGAGGATCAATACGTTGTCCTATCGAGCGCCATGTCACACGTCAAATCGGATCCAACGGTGGCTGATGAAAAAAAAATCCGCATCTAAACCTGTTAGGTTATTCAATTTGTGCGTATGTTGAAGCAAAAGCCTTCAAAACATCTCACTCAAGTGTGAAATCTATCATAACGTGCACATGGCAATCGATGTCAGAGTACTACGTTCGAAAGGTGTGTTCTAGCATCTGGCGTCGGCTTGAGGATGTCATTGATAAAAATGCAGGACACATCGCGTACATTTGTTCGAAAGGATCTAAAGGGTGTTTCGATCAAAATTTGGTCGACTTAAACTTGACGCATTTATTTTCATCGTGCATTGAACAATTTTGCACACCCCTAATTTTGAAGGTGTGTGCGTGTAGCATAATGCCTTTATTTTGATTTTGAGATTAGCACTTCAGTTATCAAAATGTCGTCGAAGGAAGAGAAGCAACGCATTAAAATTTTGCACGTGCATGGCAAAAATCCGAACTACTCTCACGCCAAGTTGGCGAAATGGTTGAATGTGGCTAAATCAACTGTTACCAACGTATTAAAAATGTTCGGTGAACGTTTTTCGACAGCCAGGAATGGGGGAGAAATCGAAAGCCGGAGGCCACAGCGACGACAAAAGGAGTTGCCCGCTGTTTCGAGCGGAATCCCAACCTTTCCGTCCAAGATATCGCCAAGAAGCTGGGAGAGGCGCCTTCACCCGTGGATGGAGCTAAAAAATGAGCTGGACTGTCGACTTACAAGAAAATGGTGACTCCAAATCGCGACGATAAACAAAACACGTCGGCCAAAGCACGATCGTGAAAGTTGTACACGACGATGCTGACGAAGTTTGATTGCGTGGTACAGGACGATGAAACTTACGTCAAGGCAGCCTTTAAACAGCTTCCTGGACAGGAATTTTATACGGCAACCGGACGGGGAAAGGTGGCAGATATTTTCAAGCACATTAAACTGTCAAAGTTCGCGAAGAAATTCTGGTATGGCAGACCATCTGTACCTGCGGTTTGAAAGGCAACGTTAACATTGCGACCGGAATCGACAACCAGGAAATTTATCTGTGCGAGCGCCTACAAAAACGTCTACTGCCCTTCCTGAAGCGACACAATTGTTCCGTTCTATTTTGGCCGGATTTGGCATCTTGCCATTACGCAAAAAAAAAGGCCATGGAGTGGTATGCTGCTAACAACGTTCAAATGGTGCCCAAGGACAAAAACCCTCCCAACACGCCAGAGCTCCGCCCAATCGAACAATATTGGGCCATCGTCAAGCGGAACCTTAAAAGGACTCAAAAATCTGTTGTGAGCGAGAAACAGTTCAAGGCAAACTGGCGTTCTGCGTCGAATCAAGTGGACAAGGAGACTGTACAAAATCTTATGGTAGGTGTTAAACGAAGGACTCGGCAATTCGCATTCGGCTTAGCTGAATATTTCTCCTGTATTCTGTAATAACTGAACTTGAAAAAGAAAAAGAATTTGACTTATTAATAAAAACTTTGATCGACTTACACACATTAAAGTTTCACCAAATTTTGATCGGAACACCCTTTATTAGAGATAACTGCCCGAATAAAAATAACCATGCAATTACAATACAATAATAAAAAATAACATTAAAATCTATTTCCGACCATGAATCTTATTGTTCATTAATCAGATAAAGGGAAAATGCATATTGTCATTACAATAGATCTACAATTCACTCCATATGCTAGGATTTTCAACAATTGTGAAACAATACAGTTAATAGTAATTGGCTCAAATTTGTTCGGAAAATAATGTTTTTTTCTATAGTTAAGATACTTAACAACCCCCTTTTCTATTGTCGATGTCTCAGTTTACAATAGATTCTATTATGGTAACAATAACTGCTATTGTCATCTTATCGTTGTGAACAATACTATAAATTGTACATACTGAGTAATTCTCGCTGGAACCAGGCCGCCATTGGCACATATCTTTTGATTTCAAATTTTTCATCGCTATTAGTTAGAATATATTGAAACAAGATAAAAAATGCTTTGGTTGAACCAAATTGATGGACCCCTCGTTTTCTAAGGGACTAAACATGTTGTAAAAATGTCGATTTTTGGATAATTTCAAGGTAAGTAAACATGTTATATCACAAAATTTTACATTGAAACATCTTCAAAACTCGTTGCTGTTGTATAGAGGATAAATAAAGCTTTCAATTGATTTAAAAAAAAATGTGGCGGCCATATTGGATTTGGCCGCCATCTTGAATTTTATCAATAATATCGATTTTTCACTATGAGCGCACCGCTCAATCCAAATTCTGAGCACACCATCTGAAAGCTGAGAAAAAAATACATAAGATGCAGTCGAGAAACTAGGTGTGCATTGACATTTACCCGATAAAAAAATATTTTTTCTAAAAAGAGTTTGACGTTTTTTTGCGTGTATTGCGCAATATCAATATGTATCATATTTCTATATGCAACAAAGCATAATTTTGCAATCACTGTTTTTTTTTTTTGTGTTCTGTAGAGTAAAGAACAATCATTTTAACAATTTAACAATTTAATTTTAACAATCAATTCGGTGCATAAGTATGAAAATTCCGAGGAAAAAATGATTCTATTCATGGCTGTCAATGCGCAACAGGGAATATAGTTTCATTCACTGGCTCACCATGACAATTTGATGTTTCGAACCAAATAGAAGAAGAAGACTCGTTTACGATAGCGGAAGTTTGTTTGTTTTGTACATCCGATTAGTTGAAAGTTCTTGAAAATGGCGAAGAACCGTACTGTACGGGTACCCAAAAAGGAATTTTGTTGCAACCCGTTTGCCAAAGCTGATCATAAAAGCTGGAGAAAATCTTCGAAACTGACAAGTGTAACACAAAAAATCGTGAATTTTTTAGAATCTATTGGATCCACGACCGTTCCGGAACTTCATGAGAAAATATGTACGACATGCCGCTTGCAAGTGACCCGTCAGCAGTCAAACCGTACTTTTCAGCCGATGGAAGTTGTTGAAAACGGAGATGAGGTTTACGTTGAAGAGGTTGGAAACATTAGTGAGCATGATTTCCAAAACATGACGGAAATTCTATCCCGGATTGGGATCCGGAATGTCAACAGAAGAGAGCTGCGACGGGAAACCTTCCGCTGCGAAATGCTCAAACAAGCCGTGATTGCAATAAAACAAATTTTGAAGGTTGATTGCGAAGTGTACTATGACGATACTAACGTGCCAGTTGTCAAAGATATGCTTGACAATTGTAAGATCGCTTCAAAACCGGTCAAATTCCAAATTTTAACATTGCTCACTCCTTCGTGGAACAGGCAGAAAATGATGGATGAAACAGGATGCAGTAAGTATGGTAAATGTCATCAACATGCGGAAGCAAATCTTCCACAATTCTGCAGGTAAATGGTTCGTCGAAAAGGCTCAACAAGTTCGTGCTTCGAAGGGAATTCTTAAACTTCCAGATGCGGGTACATCGCTAACAGAATTGGAAAAGGTCGCTCAGGAAGAGGCAAAACAGTACTATTTGGACTGTAGTACGTTAATGCCAGGTATTCGGGATAAAATCAGTGTAAAGACACCCGCCGGTCGAGAAAGTAGGCAAAAACGTTTGCTTCTTGGGTCACTAAACGAAATTTTTGCAAACTTTACCCCAAATTTGAAAATCGGATTTTCTACGTTCGCTAAGCTGCGACCTTCGGAATGCATACTTACCGGAAGCTCCGGTACGCATACAGTGTGCGTATGCATGAGGCATGAAAATATTGAATTGTCATTGCGTGCGGTGAAAGCCTTACCGATAATACGAGACAGCTGCTTGAGCGAGCTGATTCAGGAATATTTAGTATGTAAAAACCCTTCTCCTCAATGCTACTTTTTGGAATGCACAGAATGTCCTGACTTGAGTGATTTTAGTAGAAAATTACTGGATGAAATTGAAAAATTTCCTCTAGAAATCATCAAATTTAAAAATTGGATTCCGATAGAAAACCACTATCAACTTGTTGATAACACGACAAGCGCACCTGAAGAGTTTGTAGATAACTTCAGCAATCTGCTCAACGGCTTCTTGCCACATTTCTTCATCACAAAGGTACACAACTGACAAAAAAATGACCCATTAATACTAATTTTATGTTTATATTCTTAGGCACAAAAAGACTATCTATTTGAGCTGAAGTCCAATCTGAAGTCAAATGAAGCTATCGTTTACGCAGACTTTTCAGAAAACTACAAAGTAACCATTCAGAACGAGATACAATCGCACCATTTCGCAAGGCAGATGATTACAATTCATCCATCCGTGATTTATTATAGAATCGAAGGAGAGATTCTTCATAAAACATTAATTATTATTTCACCTGTTCTTGAGCATAACTATGTTTTGGTTCACTGCTGTTTTGTTAAGCTGTTTGAGTTCATGAAGATCAATCTTACGCAGATAACAAAGACCCACGTGTTCACCGATGGAGCTGGGAGTCAGTACAAGAACAAATATAACTTCACCAACATCACATTTATGAAGAAAGATTTTCAAATGGATGTAGAATGGAATTTTCACGCCAGTTCTCACGGAAAATGTCCATGTGATGGAGTGACGGGAACACTCAAACGTGCTGCGCACAAATACAGCTTAGTGCCAAATAGAGACAAGCTGATAACAGATGCTTCCTCATTCTATGCATGGGCTGTAGAGCAACAAGGACAAACAATGTCTTTCAGTTACGTGGGACAGCTCGATTACGATACATCGTTGGCTAAACTGCAAATTCGAATAGAGAATGTTCAAACCATCAAAGGGACTCAAAACTACCATTATTTTTTGCCACAAAACGAGTACATAATCATATCTAAAAAATATTCGAAGAGCTCTGAGATAAAATTCCACAACCTTAGATTTAAAACATGAATATGAACTTTAGGAATCTAAAAACGATTTCATTATATTTATTTTCATTTGAAACAACTAAATTATATTGTATTTAATACTATTCTAACTCATATCGGAATTTGAAAAATAAAAAAAAGGAAAAACACGCTAAACTGCTAATAATTAAAATGGCGTCTTAAACGAAGATGGCAAAATTTTTTTTACTTAAAATGATTGTTCTTTACTCTACAGAACACAAAAAAAAAACAGTGATTGCAAAATTATGCTTTGTTGCGTATAGAAATATGATACATATTGATATTGCGCAATACACGCAAAAAAAAAACGTCAAACTCTTTTTAGAAAAAATATTTTTTTATCGGGTAAATGTCAATGCACACCTAGTTTCTTGACTGCATCTTATGTATTTTTTTCTCAGCTTTCAGACGGTGTGCTCAGAATTTGGATTGAGCGGTGCGCTCATAGTGAAAAATCGATATTATTGATAAAATTCAAGATGGCGGCCAAATCCAATATGGCCGCCACATTTTTTTTAACATCAATTGAAAGCTTTATTTATCCTCTGTACAACAGCAACGAGTTTTGAAGATGTTTCAATGTAAAATTTTGTGATATAACATGTTTACTTAACTTGAAATTATCCAAAAATCGACTTTTTTACAACATGTTTAGTCCCATAGAAAACGAGGGGTCCATCAATTTGGCTCAACCAAAGCGTTTTTTATCTTGTTTCAATATATTCTAACTAATGGCGATGAAAAATTTGAAATCAAAAGATATGTGCCAATGGCGGCCTGGTTCCAGCGAGAATTACTCATTTTATAAGATCAACAGGCCAAACCAGTTTTCTTTGACTATGATTAAGCTAAAAAAAATTTTTTCACTGCTGCGGGTGTTTATTCCTTATAGTTGCTCGTAAAAACATCGTTCTTTACATTTATAAAACATAAACAGGACACAATTTTTTTATATATAACATAGATTATTGAAGTAACATTATTTCATCAATTTTTTTCAGAAATATATTTTGTGATACAGAGGTGGATTTGTTGTACAAGATTGTGGTTTCATTGCCAACGAAAAGCAAATCATAAATACTAAGAATAGACATTTCAATCATCGGAATTGGTATAGTAAAGAAGCTACAAACCTTTCACGCCAAGGATTAGGGTTCGAATCCCATACCTGGCGCTGTTTTATTTTTGTATGAGGTTTTATTTTATTTTATTAATCCTAATTAAAATCAGATTAAAACTACGATCGAATCTATAGTAAAACAACATATAAAAGAATGGTAGATACTAAAGGCTACATTGTTCTCAACGATAAGGTAACATTTAAAATTATTGTTTTCAACCATAGAATCTATTGTTGAAGACGATTTTACAATAAAAATGCAGGGTAGTTATGTATCTTTACAATAAAACAATCAAGTTTTTCTCGAACAGTTTCAAACAAAAACAATTTATGTTATTGACTTTTTACTGGAAAAGTTTCGCTACAATAGACTTTATTGTCTATGAATTATACTGATAATAGTGTCGTTTTAGTAGAAGTATACATGAACAGTATAGTTTACAGTTCCACTTCAAAACTAATTATAATTTTATGGTTTTGTATTGTAATCCTATTGTAAATTTTTATTCGGCAAAAGGTTGCCCGTTCCGCTTATGAAGACATCCTGGCAAGCATCTTCCGAAATTTTTAAAGGTGCTGGTATTAAGCAGTATCTGATTAATTTTGTTCGGTAAGACTCAATATAAGTAATTTTACTGACTTATTAACCTTATAGGCTAATCCTATTTTGGGCACTTATTTGAATTACATGGCTATATTCCCAAACACTCAAACTGAGGAGTCGTTACATAGCGTGATTCTAAATTAACCAAAACGATGTAAGATTATAGGGAACAAAAAAGTTCTAATGCATGGAATCAATGATTCGAGTAAAATCATAGCATAAACCACCCAGGCCATATGGCACAGTGGTAAGTATCCCGGTTTTAAAGAGGAGGACTCGAGTTCGAGACTAGCTAGTAAGTATTTACGAAAAATTTAATTTAACTAAGAAAATATCATCAAATTTTGAACTCAATTTTCTTTTTTTTACACAAAACCCCTAAAAAAAAAATTTGGGGGGAGAAGAACAAAAAAAAAAAAAAAAAAATGTCGAGCAAAAATGTTTTTTTTTTTTGGTTTTGTTGAGTTCGTTTGAGGTACTTTTTAAGCTGAATAGCATTCTCTACAATCTCTTGAACGAACCTTTTGTGAACTTCAAAGTTTTCTTTAGAAGTTTATAAGATTGCTGCTAGCAGCTTAATCATTGAATGCGAACTAGAAAGTTCGGTTAATTACTTAAAAAGTAAGTTGAATAGAATTCTCATCATAATCCTTCGCTTAGCTGGTTAAGCCAAAAACACCCTTTTATCAGAACTTTTGGTTGCTTGGGTTGGTCAGTGATGATAAAACGCAATTTTAGACCGTCAAAATTATGGGTCAAACACAATGAGAACGGTAGAACGGCAAAACGGAAACGGAAAATTTTCCAATGCATGGAATGTTACGTATGCGCCCACAATGACAGCGCAACGGTAAAAACGGTATAGTACTAAAATGCGTTTTTTTTTCCAAAAATATGGAAAAAAAACGGAACGACAAAGCGGCAAAGCTGAATTGAAACATTGAGCGTATGTAAATACAGAGATGCTACCTCCGTTGGTTTGTCAGTAAATATTTTATATTGTATATGTTTTGAATTTCACCTGGAATTTTATATTGTATATGTTTTGAATGTCACCTGGCATCCCTGTGTTAAAAAGTCACAGGATTGGAAAGCAACGGAAGTACTGTTTAATAATACAAAAATCTGTTTTGAAAATGTAGAGGAAATACCGGAAGATGGTTATTTCATCTTCCACTTTATTTCTCTGGTGAAAAACACCCTTCACTATACGTGAAAAGCAGCAAGGCCTACCGGAATGTCGTTACCAAAGAACAGATTTGGCTGTCTTTGGCAAACGAAGTAAAGCTAACAAGTAAATAAATTATATTATTCTATGGTTTTTAACTAAATTTTAATCTATTTCTTTCTCTCCTACTTAGTTGAAGATGCTAAGCGAAAGTGGAAGTATCTCCGTGAGAGATACGTTAAGGAGTTATGAAATATTGAGAAGTCTTCTACTTCCGGCGCTGGTGCAGGTGTAACAAAATGGAGATTTTTTGAAGAGCTTTCTTTTTTGGCACAGCATTGTAAGATATCGACATTTGACATTTGATATCGCCCACATATTCATTTCATTGACATTTGATATCGCCCAGTATTCCGAGAATTCAGTACTTTCGAGGAAGTGGCCACTTCCCAACATGTGATATATTAAGTCGGAATCTTAGACCGCGATGTGCAACGTGCGAGAAGTGGAGTCTTTTTTAGATTTGATGTGATCTAAATTCTTGCACCGCGTCTTCATGTATCATGTAGCACAATGATTTAAATTTTTGCATCTGCAAGAAAATTGATTCAAATGATGCATGTTTCGGATCACTTTTTTTTGGCTTCATCTGTTTTCTGTGGTAGTGCTGGGAACATTGCTATAGAAAAAAAAGAATCGGATTTATCTGTCAAAGGAAGCCAATCGTGTAAACAAACGTTCTGAGTGGAGAAGAAATTGGTCCGATTAAATTATCATCCCAGTATGAAGGCCACAGGGGAGATTTCAGTTTCCGGGTTTATCGAGTTGAATCACGCGGAGCAGAAAAAGGAAGACAGTACGTGGAACGGGAGCAAAACCTTGCGATTATAGTGCTGGATTTCGAGGTTTGCTTACCGGAGGTGTTGCAGGGTTCTATTCTGATTTTAGAGTGGGTGTAGAGAGACGAAATGGGTTATACTTTGAGGAATAATTATGCTTATTTTTTACTTTAAGACAATGAACAAAATGAGCTTTCGCAATAAGGTAATGCTGTTCGAGGGTTGACGCAAGCGAGATCTTTACATTTGGTTGGCGAAAGATGAACAGGAACCGTCAGTTAAGTTCCTGGTTGAAAAAATCATAATAGGGGAGCTGAAGGGAACTGGAAGTTGTCTTCGTGTATCTCAATGCAGTTGTCAAGTTTACCAAGCAACCACATCTGGTAGTAATGGGGGGGGGGGGGGGGGGGGGGGGGGGGGGGGGGGGGGGGGGGGGGGGGGGGGGGGGGGGGGGAAAAGAGCTTCTGATTCGGCTTTATGGTGTCCAAAATCACCATACAAAAAAACCAACCAACCAGTTTGGGATCATCGCGTTAGCAAATCAATCATTTACATGATTGGTTCTATCCAGAAAAAAATATCGACAGCTGATTTGGAAAGCCACCAAAGATAAATATCCGCACAAGCAGAAGCAGAAAGTGAATTTAATGCATCGAAAAAGACCCACGGTTTTGTCAAATCTACCTCGTAGTTGTTTTTATTTTTGTTAATCTTGAATCGCTTTTTAAACGGGTCTATCAAACTTCTTTCGCCTTTCATTGACATGCCTGAACTACAGCGATGTTTCTTTTCGTTAATCGAATCTTTCTCGGAGAAGGGGGAAAGGTCATCGCTTATCCAAACGTTGGTTCAGGGCTTGTCAAATCCAAGACAAGCACGCACCCACTGCACTTGCCCCAACCCCCCCGCCTTGCTTGATATGCCGCAAATCCTTCTTTTCTTCAACTGTATCAAATACAAAATAATCTACCTCATCAACAGCAGCAAAAAAAAAAAACCAAGGCGAGGGGATTGCATTGTATGGGACAGAAAGAGCAAAAGCAGCAGCGCAACAGCAACAGTAATTTTTTGCTAATTGGGCGTTGTTGCCGTTTTCCCGTTTTCGCTTTTTCCTTTTTCTTTTGGTTTTGCCCGAATGACAACGACAGAAGTTTGGGATCATCAATCAAACCTTACAGGCTCACTAGATCTGAAAATGACAAAACTATTTTTGACTGAACAGTTTTCGTCAGTCGTGGATGACCAGGGATGCCAGATACTTTTTTCAAAAGACAGTATCAATTGAGTTTTACACCAACCTAACATAACCTCGCAAAAAGAATCGGATGAATTTCACTTGACAGGTGTCCGTGGTTTGTTTATTTGAGGGAAGTTCATCCGTTTGAATTCGAATCCGCGAGCACAATCTCGAAGAATTTGAGAATTTAAAAATCAGAAAATGGACCTAACTCAATGCAAGGTAATAAATGAACTGTCTGCCTATGCAAACAAGTTACCACCCAACAGCCGTAAGAGGTACGTGGAGAAAATTAAAGACATCCTTACACTGCGCCTTTGAATAAAACCGAGCTCCCAACGACGGTGATGGCTGGTCATGTGGTACAGTACTTGGTAAACCACAACGAATTAGTTGGAAGCCACCTTAAACATACAAGAAGCATTGAAGCGTTTAAAAAATTCGAAGCTGGATTCTTCCACAGCGTTGTTGGTGCTATTATCAACAACCTACACGTCGTGAGAGGAAAGGTAACTAAGATATGAAATATAGATTGAAAGACAATCGAATAATCATTCATCTACCATTCAATATTTGCAGGTGTTTCACTCAATGAGGTTTAATAACCCACCTTTAACGGCATGGATAATAATCCAGCAAGACGGATGTGTTCGTTCCTCACACTGCAATTAAGTGGCAGGTATCAGTGAAACATGTTCACATGTTAGTGCTATTCTCTACGCGTTGGCATATCTTCATTTTATGACATCGACATACAAGGTAAACTTTTCATAAAACTAATTTGAAAATTTAGCAATTATTCTTCCAATTGCAGTTGAGCGTCACCGACCTTCCATCGTACAAGCACATTAAAGATGACTTATATCATCCAGTTGGACAGATCGATTACGGGTTCAAAGTTACACGATACGATGACTTAAATGCATTCAACAACAAAACCGACTTCCTTTTATTCGTGTCATCCTTGAAACAAGATGAAGAAGAACCCGCAATCAAACGAAAATTTCTCAGCCCGGAATGTTTATGCCTAAATTGTCGTCTAACTTTGATACCTGACCATGTTTTGTTGAACAAAAATCTCGTACTGTCTAACCAATTAATTCCAGAACTAAAGTTTCAGGGTATGGACATAATAGGGCAAACTTCACAACAAGTGGTGCTCATCGTAAGTGACTCGCAAATAGAAGAAGTTGAGAACCTCACACACCTTCAGCCTTGTAGCGATATGTGGCGATAGGTTAGAATTGGTCGAATCACGGCTTCATTACTTAGCCTGTGTATCAATTCGTCACCAGATACAGTGCCTAACAAAATGTCCCTACTCAAAGCAATATGCCATTCGTACTCATCTCAACCCGAGCAGAACACAAAAGCATATGAATACCTAATTTTGATCTTGATAACTGGCCTTGGTATTAAAGAGCTCAGATTAAGAGGTAAAATACCTAAGCAAAATACCTAAGAATTGCAAGCAAAATGTCTCTAGAATAACTAAACTTGATATTCCGGATACCTGGGTAAGTATCTGGTCACCTTAGAGGTATTATTTTGGTATTGTCTTACCTCAATTCGGTATTCGCATGACATTGTGGGAACAATTTGATGGTATTATCCTCAGGTATTTTACCTCTTAATCTGAGCTCATAAATACCAAGGCCAGTTATCAAGTTATTCGCTTCTGCTCGGGAAGTCAACTCCGAAGCCATCCGTTACGGCAGGCATAATGAGCCGAGAGCAAAAAAACTCTTCAATCGATCCCTAAAAACCATTGCAACGCTCGGTTCATAGAATGTGGTTTATTTATCGATCAGATACGTCCATATATGGCCGCTACACCAGACCTCATTACGGAGTGCGACTGTTGTGAAAAAGTGTCAATCGAAATTAGATGCCCATTCTGTTTGTTCAAGAAAAGCTGCTTCAACAAGCAGTTTTGCATCACAGATTTAGAGTTTCTTACGTCCGTTGGCGATCACATTGAGTTTTACTGGCAAGTACAAGCTCAAATATTCATAACACATGCTACATATGGCATGTTTTTAGTTTGGAGTGACACGGAATATGTTTGTATACGTATTGAAAAGGATCACCAGGACTGGGCTGTACACGGAAAAAAATCCATTGCCGGATTCATGAATAAAAATTCATGAAATCATAAAATGTGTCACTTCATGACATTGTGACTATGCTTCATGATATCATGACGGAAACCACAATTATCATGAATAATAACATCTGCTCGCATGAACATGAGTCATGATCACCACAAGCGTTATTATAAATTTAGATGAATCCAACTCGGAATAAAATATCATAGCGCTGAGTCATTTAATCATGACCCTCATTCATGCTTCATAACTGAAATACCAAAAATCATGAACCGAAACAAACGCATCTATGAACTCGATTCATGGTCGCTCTATAAGCGTAACACAAAGCTGTCAAAAAATTTCATCAATTCAATCAAAGCGTGCCTATCGGTCGGCGGTGATTTTCAGGTAAGGTTTGAAAAACCTGAAAAATGTCATGAACCATTTTGTTAGTTTCGAGCACCGGATTTTTTCCCGTGTAGCATGCGAAAAATCTGAAGCATACTTCAAAAAATTTATTCTACCCGAACTGCTGGCTAACTATTTCACCAGCAAGGAAACCCCGCTAAAACAATGAGTTTGATTACTATGCCTTGACTGCCGTTCAAAGCATAGTTGTTCCATGTTCTGTGTTATCCTTATGGACGGTGGGACAACTATGCTTGGAACGGCAGTTGAGGTGTTATAAGCATGACTTTCTATATTGTAAACAAAACTGATGTGATCATGAAACCACAGAGGAAACCTATGCGACAAATTATTTTAAAACCCGAAAGAAATTCAAATTGATCGTTTTATTTACGGTGAAACTATTCAGAATAAAAAAACGAAAGGGTGAGTTATGTCAGCGACATAACTGCAAAGTTGACGTAGGACTGCTTGTTGATGTGAAGAAATTGATGTCATCGAATTGATAAGTTTCTACTATATTTTATTCAGTCTATAGAACCATGAAACCGTATTTTATTGGTGTGTGAGGCTCCGGTTGTTTTCCGCTATTGGTTCTCCACGAAAATTTATAGAAACTGCAGTTCGGCTCGAATTAACAGTTGATGATAGTTTGTTTGTTGAATGTCCAACGTGCTTGCTAGTGTTAAATGGGTCCTGTGTTTACGGAGGGAACATGGTTCGCGATTGAAATGTTCTTATCAGTCTTCTTGAGCTGCAGGACGGCCTGAGTGTTTGGCAGCACGTAATATTACGATAAAAATAGGCATTTACACCGTCTTCAACTGTAGATTGAACAGACTGAACAATGAACATACACCCAAAAGTTGAGAAGGTGGCAAAAAAAATGCAATTGCAGTTTTTGCTATCATATCTTGAGAAATCCGCATGATTCAGAATAGGCAATTTTGCCCATTTTGATCCACAAAGCGTTTTATGGTACAAATGAAGCTATGCACGTGTGTGCAAGCGACTCGCAGGCACAAATAGCTCGAAACAAATTTATCGCTGTAGCTGTAGTGTCCTTGTTCAATCATCATCAACACATCAATATACAATATGGATGAGTCGATAGCACAAAATGGTGCAACGCTATTGGCCACTGTTGTAATGCCGCCGTCAAGTGTTCTATTTTTGTTCTCACTGATCATAGACAAAGTGTTTTATAAAATAAACAAAGCCATGCAAGTGTGTGGTAGCTTCAGGTTGCACACAGCTTGGTGTAAAATATATCCATTTGCTTCAATACTGTACCCTGAATTCCTCGCCAAGCGAATCATATGTAAGGTTTCTATTGCAATGTTTTTAGTTTGTCACAGTGGCTGAATGGTTGCCATCAAGGGCCGCCACGTTGAAAGTTTCGGTTTTAAATATCGGTCTCAAAATTTCATATTTCATTTTTGTGAGTCATCTGACTTTTGGGCTCCCATCTTTTACTCAACCACTGCGCACAACCTCACGCACATATTTAATTTTTCAAAGCGAATTGCTGTGTTGCTTTTTGCCCACAACCAATGATGGATTTTTCCTCCAACTTACGATCCTCAGCACGAAATGGAACAAAATCATGCGAAATTGTATTACAATCTTACTTTTTTATGTTGGGTGTAGAGCGAATTACGAACAACTTAACCTAACACCAAGTGGACTAGTTTGGACATTTTTGTGTTGCAAAAAGTTCCACTGGCTGGAGTGGGAATCGAACCCTCACTTCATGGCAATAAACGACGGGTGCCGCCGCTAACCACTTGACCACGAAGATGATGTGGGCGATTGATTTGGCGATTTTCTCCGGGACGCGGCTTTTTCAACGCCATATTGAGCCGGTGCGTGGTAATGAAAATTTCGATGAGCTCAAGAGAAATTTCTATCATACATACTCTTTAGTTGGCTACTTGATTTGATCGTCCTGAAAAGGACGGATTTTAGTTGATAACATGGTTCGCGATTGAAATTTTCTTCAGTCTTCTTGGGCTGCAAGACACCACTCTGTGAAATAGTCACACCGGAGAAAAGTTTGTTCAGCTCCTCGTCGTTGCGGATGGCTAGCTGCAGGTGACGTGGGATGATTCTTCTTGGTCTGGTCTTCTTGTTTTCACGGGCGGTGTTTTCTTCCAACGTGCTCCGCAAACACGTCTGTTGCATACGGATGCACAGCGAGAACTGGTCGGTCGTCCCCACATGTTCGAGAATCGCTGGCACGGTAACTGTGGCAGTATGAACCAATCAGAGCGAGGCGCAAACATGATGTCATTTTCGACCAATAGTTTTGTGCGTTTAAACATCTTTCTTTTAAGCACATTTTAATTAGTTTAAACAAACGTTATGAATTAAGTTTGCAACAGGGATTGAGCTTTGATGTTCTACCTTGCGAATGAAATACTTATCGTACAATTTCTGTGGGCCAGAGAGGAGATATTATCGTTAAAAGTCTCCAAACCCGCGTAACGCTTGCGATTTCAGAAATTTTAGAACGGCGCCCCTATACAGGAATAGAAAAGAGAGACGTAAGTCCTACGTCAAAATGGCCACCTTGTGCTCCCATCTCACATTTTCAGAGACAAATCTCAATGAATAAAGGATAACGAGATCTGATATTCATATTTGGCCATTTTTAGATTCTGAATAGTTTCACCTTAAAGTCGATGGAAATTTTATTAGTGTTGCGATTATCTGTGATTTTATTAGTGTTGCAGATTATCTGTGATAAAACCACGAAGAAAACTAATTTATAACAGATTTATTGAGACTAACAAGAATACAAGCTACTTTGACAATCAAATCCACAATATTATGTCCATTTTGGAATCGCACTAGCGTATGCACTTGGATAGTGTTCGAAATAATCGTATATTTTTCTCTAATTAATCATATTATTCGTTCAACGTAAATTCTTAGAGTTGTTATTTGCTTATCTCTGTGAAGCACATCAGCCGAAAATTGCACTTTGTTACGTAGAAATGTTGGGATGTTCAAGATTGCTTTCTTTCCTTTAATTAAATCGCCGATTTCAAAGCCTTTGTCAGCTAGTACCATATCGTCTTCTTCAAGCAAATCAATAAAACCACTTCTAACGCAAATTTCCCGATCAGAACATCGTCCAGCGAATCCTAGTGAAACAAATGCAATTGTACCGTCCGGATGGGCAGCTATTAGACATTTAACCGTTTCGTGTTTTTTTTTATAATTACTGTAGTGAGAAGCAGCAGCTTTTACGTTAGATGGTGTTTGACACCGGACTTCGAAGCAATCAATAATAAACACACGTTTAGAACCGAAATAGTTAACAAAGTCAACTGGCATGTGTCGAATTGATATTGTCTAATCCGTTGGTTCGATTGCCCATTTACAACACTCGTAGATCACATAAATTGTGCGATGAAAGAATTTGGAGATAGTGGTGATGCATACATTATAATCGTAAGCTAAGCTGGAAAACTGGGTGTTTAATCTGAGCCTTGTGAGGGACATCACAAATAGTTCGTCTTTTGATAGATCACACAATCATCTAATGAATTCTCCAGATATTCAAATTGTTTGTTTAGGACCGATAAACTACTAATTCGTGTGTAAGATTTGCATTTTGTGTCGTCGATCAAAAACCGAAGTCCCCTTCTGTTGGAAATTACTTGTTGGCGATGTTCAAAATTTTCGGTTTGTAGTCGCATAATCTCGGTGTAATATCGCTGAAATGTTTCCTTTGGAAAGTTAGGGCCTGAGATAGAGACAGATCAAGAAAGATTGCATTAACTACCATATCAAAGAAATTTAAAACCTATACGCCTCAATCACATGTGTGTTGAATATGACCTCAGAAAAACTACTTTAATTTGGACACTTCCATTTGATTTTGTTGGAAGTGTCTAAAATAAAATGGTTTTTCGGAGGGTCCAAATTCCGTTGGTTACCCTATTTTGCTTCTGAGTTTATAAGTAAGGACGATGTTGCTCATACCTCCTGCTTGTACGCCACAGTCTTTTGAATTGTTCGAATTCAAAGACACAATCTGCTCCGCAAATTCCTCAGAAGATGTACTAACATCGTTGAAAGTAGCCACTGTGCTGCTGGTTACCATTGACACATCGTTCAGAGTGAGATTTTCTTCCGTAGATGTAGCGACGTCTTTGCCAGAAGTATCTAATGTGATGTTGTTGTCTTCAGCTGCCATATCATTTTGGTCCAGCCACGCCCTTATGTGTCCCTCTAGGCCAGCACTTCGATCCTCCGAAAAAATATCAATCGCCATACCTTCTTCCTTTCCGCATCTTCTTTCGATGTTTTTGGACTCATTCGTAGAACCTTCGCTTGCTCTTGTAAATGATTCCTCCTTGTGGCAGCGAAATCGAAGCGAGATCGGAGTGTCAAACTCTGGTTCTGATTCTGATAGAATGGATTCTGACAGCATTTGTGAAGGTATCCAATCCACACTAGTTGCCCTAGTAGGTTTTCCTAAAAAAAAATATCGAACTTAGAAAAGTTAACGTTTTATGACTTACCGGAAACGAAGTGTAAGCTACACAAATATTTACTCCGCAAACGAAAATTACTGTTAAGCTTCAATGCCTTTGTCCTGCGCTCCTCATTCAAACGATTATTGTGGTACACTTTGCTCGTCGGAGGAAATTCGAAAAAACTACGTTTTTTCCTGATTTTTCCAGTACTTCGGTTCACTTTTTTAAGAAGCACTTTTTCGTCATGTTGAGCCAACTAGCTGATCGAATAAACAAACCACGAATACCTGTCAAATCTGAATTCGATTCATCAGGATGAACCACGGGTTCATCCGTGACGTCATCTTGTGAAATTCTATAACCTCACCTCGGGCGATGTCGAAAAGGTATCGAGTTGTTCTTCCGAGAGTTCATTTATTCCGTCGATGGTTGATATTGACGGCGGAGAACAACACGAATGCATCCGATGCAATCGACCAAATAATGCAGAACGGTTCATGGTGCAGTGTTCAAGATGTAGCCACTTTACATGCGCCAATATCAACACGGAATCGGTGCGTTCAAATAGCTTCACGTGTGGCTGTAAACTGAAGGTTCCAGGACAAACATCGAGTGAGGCATTTCGGAGAGCTCCATTGTCCAGCGAAAGACGAGGTTGGATCGAGAACTTCAGCGTCTGGAAGAAGAACAAAAACTTTTGGAGGGTCTGGAGAAGAAAAGAATCGAAATGGAGAGAGCTTTGGTCGAGCGACAATTACGGGAGAATTTGGAGCGTGGAAAGCAATTCATTGCGAGGAAGCATGAATTACTGAGCCAGCGTGACGATGATGAAGAGAAAAGTGTACGCAGTATGCACAGGAGCCAACGAAGTGAGCCGAACAGTAGATTGGGTGAGACAGACCGGGATTACCGAGATTTCCGGTGAGGATGTCTTTGGGCAGACATCTACATCACCGACTGTGAACGACGATCTACTGGAGGATGCAATTTCAGGCAATGCGCAGGTAGTACACCCTACTTCAACGCCGTTGGGCACACATACATATGTTATCTTCCATGCCGCTCAGCACAATAATGCTACGGAGTCAGAAGACAATTCGATTCCGGGAACCGTTAAAAGTCTCACAATCAAAAGTCGGGATGATCTTCCAAATGAAGTTGTAGGAAATGTTGATTACGAAGAACTACCCGGTTTGTCTCCCATCAAAGTCCAACCGTACCTGGATATGCTGAAACATAACGAAATTTCTGCGACCAAAACTGATACGCTTCTAAAAGCATGTCGTACAGGCCCTCACAGTTACAAACGATGGAGTGTTGAAACTGGTGATGTACGCAAGCAAAATGCATTGCAACTGCAAACTGAAGTGGAAGAGAGGTGCAAACGAGAGGATAAGACGATGAATAGATTCAGATCGTTGGAATCGCAACAGGCCGAAGAGCGGAATCTGGTTCGTGAATCGGAGGAAGATTTACGGGATCAGCTCGAACGGCATATTGAGCAGCAAACTGCCTTACGGTCAGATATCGATCTGCTGAAGAATCAACACAGCGAAGAAATCGATCGGCTGAAGAAGGAACATAGTGAAAAAATCATCGAACTTAACAGTCGTCATGATCTACAGCAAGCGACACTCCAGGAAACAATAAATTATTTGAAGGAAAAGGGCATCGAAGATTTCGAACGACAGCGTACTTCGGCGATAGATTTACGCAAGCAGTTCGACCAACGTAACCAGTACTGCACGGATCTTCAACGCCAGGTTAAGGTCTAGATAACGAGAATCGATTTTTTTAGAAAAGCAGAGAAGACGTGGCTGGCCGAACTGGATGCAGCCAAACAACGAGAGTATGAAGCGGTTCGGCTCCGGAGACAAGCAGAGAAAGACTATTGGGACCTCCGCGAGGCTACTCAAGAAGAACTACAGGACAGTAATAGGGTAGGCAATGGCAGGCAATCGTTGGTGTGTGACTGTAATCCTTCGGCAGTAGGCCACTCGAACGTAAAAGGCGAAAGTTCTCAGCTTGTTAGGGAACAATCGTGCTAGGCCTCCTTATTCACCTCCTCCTGCACCCAATCAACCTTGGACTTGTACACAATGGGAGCACTCCGCGAATTCTGCTCCACAAAAATGTCAAAACTCTGGGGCTCCACAAATATATCCACAGTTGACTCCGAATCCAGGTTTGGTTCCCCATAGCACGCTAGGGAACTTGGGTCCGTCTCCTCAGCAGTTAGCTGCTAGTCAGGTAGTCACCAAGGAACTTCCCGTCTTCAACGGAGTTCCAGTTGATTGGCCGCTCTTTATTAGTAGTTACCAACATTCTACGGAATTGTGTGGCTACTCCGATGCAGAAAATCTTCTTCGGTTACAACGTAGTCTTCGAGGTTCCGTCAAAGACGCAGTCAGTAGCTTTTTGCTCCACCCCTCAACAGTCCCTCAAATCATGTTAACACTGCAGCCACTCTATGGTCGCCCGGAGCAAATCGTTAACAATATGATTGCAAAGGTTCGATCAGCACCATCACCAAAGGCGGATAGGTTGGAAACGTTGGTGAGTTTTGGACTCGTTGTGCAAAATCTTTGTGCACATCTGAAGGCTGTTGGGTTGGATAGACACCTGTCGAATCCGATTCTTCTGCAAGAGCTGGTTGAAAACCTACCAGCAACGGTGAAATTCAGCTGGGCGCTTTACCAAGAGCACGTTCCACTAGTAGACTTGCAAGTCTTCAGCGACTACATGGGCAAGGTATCATCGGCAGCGAGCGGCGTGACACATCATGTAAGCCATCCTCAACGGATTGTGAAAGAAGAACGGAGCAAGCCGAAGGAGAAGTCGTCCCGACGGATCAGCAGAAAGGAAAGCACCACGAGGAAGCCGACATTAGTAGTTCCAGCGACGGAACGCAGAAATCGAGAGATGGCGTTACACGCAGCAAATCTTGTATCGTCTGCAATCGTGACTGCCACGAAATAAAGAATTGCGCGGCTTTCCAAAATGTGGACAGAGACGGAAGATGGAAGGCAGTAATGGCACACAAACTGTGTTCGCGATGCCTCATGTCACACGCTCGTTGGCCTTGGAAAGGAGACATTTGTGGGATCAATGAGTGTCCGAAGCGGCATCACCAATTGCTGCATTTCGAGCCACCAGTAGAGACCAAATCTACCAGAGCCGTAGTCAATGTGCACCGTCAGCTGTCTTCTTCAACGCTTTTCCGCATCCTCCCGGTCACCTTGTTCGGGCAAAAGGATCAACTCGACACGTACGCCTTCCTTGACGACGGATCATCTGTACCGTTGGTGGAGCGATCCATCGCAGATGCACTGGGAGTCTATGGCGATGTGGAAACTTTGCACCTTCAATGGACCGGAGGAATCAATGAAAAAATATCTGGATCAGAAATCGTCACAATGGACATAGCTAAAGTGGGTGGCGGTAAACGGTTCAAACCGAATGAGGTTTATACAGTAGGCAGCCTTGGACTCCCTCAACAAACCCTGGATATTACAGAACTAACAGCAAAGTTCGACCATCTCAAGAATCTACCACTGAAGACTTTCCATTCGGTTTTTGCGGGAATTCTTATTGGGCTGAATAATGCGCATCGCTCAAACTTCGACAGGGTAAGTTGGACGAGCCTATAGCCACGAAGACCAGGATTGGGTGGGTGATATGTGACAGCCTGCGAAAGCCTACCGTGCATCGACAGTTGCATATAAATGCTTAACCGACAAACGCTGAACTACACCAATATGTTAAACACTTCTTAGATATCGAGAATCTTGGTGTAGCAGCTGCCCCAGTCGTCAAAGGAGTAGATGAGGAATGCGCATACAAAATCCTAGCAGAAACTACGCGGCGATTGGAGAATGGAAAGTTTGAAACAGGACTGCTCTGGGCCTATGACTATATCGAATTTCCGGATAGCCGGCCTATGGCAGAAGGACGTTTCAAGTGTCTCGAAAAACGTTTGGCACGAAATCCAGACCTCTACGACAGAGTTCGCCAGCAAATTGCTGACTGCAGATCCAAGGTATACGTCCACGAAGCAACGACGGAGGAGTTGGATGGATTCGATCTGAGACGTACTTGGCACTTGCCGATTGGAGTAGTTGTGAACGAAAAAAAGCCCGGCAAAATCAGAGTCATCTGGGACGCAGCAGCGAAGGTGGATGGCGTGTCGCTGAATTCGATGCTGTTGAAAGGTCCAGATATCTTGACGCCTTTACTAACGGTGCTGTTCCAGTACCGGTAACGCCAAATGATGATGAGAGCACAGGACCGCAGCGCCCTACTGTTCCCCTACAGGGATTCTCCCGAAGTGCCATTGAGCACCATGGTCTCAGATGTCGCGATCTTTGGAGCAGCGTGCTCGCCAACGCAGTTTCAATACATCAAAAATTTGAACGCATCGGAGTACGAACTGGAGTTTCCTCGAGGAGCGATGGCAGTGAAGAAGAAGCACTACGTGGACGACTACGTGGACAGTTTTGATACCGCGGAAGAAGCGATTAATGTAACCAGGGAAGTTATCGAGATACACAAGCGAGCAGGATTTCATATTCGCAACTGGATGTCCAGGGACAGAACCGTGTTGAATAGCTTGAGCTAGGCAAATCTGAAACCATCAAAAGCCATGCTACCGGACAAGGAAGCCGCATTCGAACGGGTACTGGGGATGGCTTGGCTGCAAGGCGAAGATTCCTTCACGTATTCGCTGTATTTCCCTGACAATATGCGGATACTTCTGAACGGTACTACGATTCCCACGAAGAGAGAGATGCTTCGACTCGTCATGAGTATTTTCGATCCTTTAGGATTAGTGGGATCGCTTGTTATACACGGTAAAATCCTCATCCAAGAGGTTTGGCGTACGGATACGGAGTGGGATGGCAGAATTTCACAGGAGATCGCTAAACGTTGGATAGATTGGACGTCGGTACTCAAGCAGATAGAAGGTCTAAGTATTCCTCGATGTTATTTCCCAAACTACAATCCGAACAGGTACGAATCACTTGAACTTCACGTGTTTGTTGATGCTAGCGAACAAGCCTATGCAGCGGTCGGATACTTTCGTATTGTGGACAACGGACAGGTCAGGGTCGCGTTAGTTTCATCAAAGACGAAAGTGGCACCGTTGCGAGGATTATCGATACCACGGCTGGAATTGATGGCCGCGTTACTAAGAGCTCGACTACGTAAGAGGATAGAAAATAATCATTCGTTGAAGATTAGAAAAACTTATTTCTGGAGCGACTCATCGACCGTCTGCTCCTGGATAAACTCAGAGGTTCGACGATATCGTCAGTTCGTCGCTTTCAGAGTTAACGAAATTCTGAGCCTGTCAAGTGTCGACGAATGGCAGTGGATATCGACCAAGGACAACGTAGCTGACGAGGCCACCAAGTGGGGGAAAGCGCCTTCATTCCAACGACTGTAGCTGAAGCTTGGACGCGGGACGATTGGAGTAGAAGGAAAGCTGCCACGAGAGACGAAATGGACCTTCTGTCGAAGAACAAAACTTGGCATTTGGAAAAGTTGCCGCCCAGACGCTCGGCCGCGACAATTTTTGGCGTTTCAGCCAATAATTCAGATTCGACTACACGGAAACTTACTCACCCGCCGCCATGCTCGATACACTGTGGACGGTGCATGCTCTGGCAAACCACAGGAACATGGTGGTCCACCAAATGGACGTAGCTTCAGCTTTCCTAAATGGGACGGTCTCGTGTATCGGCTGAACAAGTCACTGTACGGGCTTAAGCAAGCCTCAAAAGCATGGATCGACCGGTTCCATGGCTTCGTAGTGGAACGGCTTGGGTTTACCAGCAGCGCAAAACGACCTATATTTGTAAACGAAGCAGATCGGCAAGAACACGGTGATTCTTGTTATTTACGTTGACGATGTCCTCCTCGCTGGGTCGACCCTGCGAGTAGTCGAAGCTGTAAAGCGAAGTCTATCAACGGAGTTCCAGAAGACCGATGGCGGCGAGATACGCTGCTTCCTCGGAATATGCATCGATCGCGATGTTTAAGGAAAAGTTCTGCTCCGTAGGTTTGGCATGGACGAATGCAAGCCTTTCTCCAAGTCCGGCTCAAGTTGGAGAGAAGGACCGAAGAAAGGCGAACGACTCAACTGTATAGCGAGTTGGTGGGTAGCCTGACCTATGCGTCGTTAAGAACCATACCAGATTTGGCGACAGCGGTCAACTACGTCAGCCAGTACCAGAGCTGTCCGACAGATGACCATTGGGTACACTTGAAGAGGGTACTTCGGTACATTACGGGCACTCTTGATTTGTGTGACAAACGCTGAAGCTGCAGCGATTCGCGAGGTGTATTCAGACGCAGAATGGGCGAAAGATATGTCGGATCGCAGATCAATCAGCGGCTGTCTCTTCAAGGTGCTAGGATGCATCATTGGTTGGATCACCCGGAAGCAGAAGACGATGTCGCTCTACCGAGATGGACCTGAATGCTCTGTGTAACGCAGCATGTCATCAGATGTGGCTGATTCGTCTACTGAAGAATCTCGGGTTCGACTCGAAAGAACCAACAACCTTTTTTGAGGACAATCAGTCCACTATACGAATGGCGGAGAGTTCGAAGGAGTTTGGGTGCTTGAAACACGTGGATGTGAAGCTTCAGTTCCTGAAGGACCTTGTTCAAGAAGGACGGATTCGCCTTCAATATTTCCGCTCTGAGGATCAACCTGCGGACATTACAACGAAGGGTCTGCAAGTTGGTGCTTTCTACAGCCACGATTCAGGACCTGATGTTTTCCTACCAATTTCGCTCACCAGCTGCATGGCGTAGCTGTTTGAGCGGATCATCAACCGTCGACGGATTGCTGAGCTAGAGTCGTGTGGACGGCTTGATAAACGACAACACGCGCTTCGAGCAGGACGCGGTACCGAAACCTACTTTGCAGAGGTGGATAGATTCACTCCCCGATAGCCTCCTTAGATCTGTCGAAGGCATACGAGACCACCTGGCGACACGGTATACTGGGCACGCTGAAGTCGTGGCAGATACGTGGTCGCATGATAAACCGGTTGCGGAGCTCTAGGAGCTCTAGGAACGGACGTACCAAGTTTCTGTAGGAGGACACATGTCTCGTGAACACGAGCTGGAAAATGGAGTGCCACAGGGTTCGGTACTATCCGTAACGCTGTTCCTAATTGTGATGCAGCCCATCTTTCGGGTAGTGCCAAGCGGAGTCAGCATATTGTTGTACGCGGTAGGCATCCTTCTCGTCGAGCAAAACGTGAAAGCGTCCATCGCAAGCTGCAGAGCGCCGTGGACGAATGGCCGAAAAGCGTAGGATTCGCCATGTCAGCAACGAAGTCGCACATATACTCCTGCAGAACGAATGCACATCGGGAACCCGCACGTGACATAACCATCGAGCTAATCGCTGTTCCAATGACCAACTGAGGGTTCTGCGTATTACCCTGGATCGAACATTTAAGCACATTTAAGCCACACTGTCAGATGGTGAAGAAAGCGTGTGAGTCTCAATTGCGGATTTTGAAGATAATCAGTGCCAAGATTCCGCTTGGCAATCGGACATCGCTGCTGCGGTGAGATCGGCCATACTGACCGTGAGGCTGACCTACGGAACAGGCTTAGTGAGCCGAGGAGGATCAGCAACTTTGCAGACTCTCGCTTCTGCATACAACTCAATGATTCTGTATGTTTCCGGGGCTTTCGTGACCAGTCCGATACTTTCGATCATGACCAAAGCGAGCGGACTACCATTCGAACTGCAAACTGTCCATAGCGCGGGCTGCCATCCAAATATTTGCGAAAAATCGTGGCAACATCACACTTCCGCCGATTCGATCGACCGACGGCTCTAATAGTGAAGATACGGTAGGGGCCGCATTCTTCAACGGAGGAATTGCTGGCACCTACTGTCTCCCAATGCAGCTGCTCTGTGGAGAAATACTCCATAAAGATGGCTGTCACGATCCCGAACTTGAATAACGAATTGGTGATTCTATCAGAATCTGCTAGCTGCTGCTGGCATTGGAGGCAGGAACATCCCGAGGATTCCAAAAGTGGAAGATATAGCGTGGAACAAACCAATTCGATTCTGCTGCATTCCTGGGCACGCCGGAATCAGTGTCAATTCCAAAGCCAATCGACTAGCTAATGAGGCCAAGAGGCAACAAGCCATTGACGTCCCAAAACCAGGAGAAAATGCTTTGAGGGAAGTGAAGCAATCGATAAACCGCCGGTGAGATAGCCAGCAGCGGTATGAGACTAGGGAGTTAAAGTTGAGGAAAATAAAGGAAAATACCTGCTGGTGGACGGAACGCGAGAGGACGACTGACCAACGTTTATTACACGTTTGAGGATCGGCCACATGCGGCTTACACACACGTTCCTTTTGAAGAAGGAGCCGATGGTTAATGGCAAATTCAGCGCCAAGATTTGATTAGGACGAATCTGCTTACGTAAACAAACACTTTGTCTGCTAATTTATCGGAAGTTGAACAACATTCCTTCAAATTTAGTATATCAGCGGATAGAGATAAAGCTCCTCTTCCTCAAAGAGTGCTTAATTTGTATTTGTGACCTTTTGTTCAAGAGAAAATGACTACGAAAGCCATTGTTTATAAAAGCAGATTCGCCCTAATCTAATGTTGGCACTGAATTATTTGCTGTTCACTGTTTCGACTCGTTCTCTTCTAACACGTACTTTGATGTCATTGATTAGTTATATTATGATAGTTATTTATGAAACAAGTTGCGAGGTTTGCCTGTACAAACTTTGAAGTTCTCTCGACAGTTCTAATATATTGATCATCTGGCATGAAAAAAAAAAAAAATAATCAAACCAAGTAAGCATAGGATAATTTGAATGGTTTCAACGTCCTAAATTCCAACTTCCTTTGTCTGTCAAAAGTTGTTATTGTATTTCCCATCCGAGTTAGATTCTTCACCCTATTTCACAACAATGACCTTCGTTGCTGAAAATTCGTTCTTGTGGCAAAAAATTGCCATCGATATAAATCAAACCACGACGGTTGACAACGTCACCGATTTACTTCGAACGGGTGTCAAAATCCTATTCCTTCGATTCGGATTGCACACGAGGATTGAAAACGAAAGAATACTGGCAGCGTCCAAAGGAGCCATCGAAGTGTATTCTTCGGAAACGGTCCCTTGGAAACCGGTTATCGGAATTGCATGTGAATTGAGTGGCAAAGGTTGCCGTTTGAAGTTCGACAGGAAACGAGGTCCGATTGCAGTTGCTCCCGGTCAAAGAATCTTTTTTACGTCCGATGCAAAATATGAGGATGGAAAAATCGACTCCGTTATATATGTTACTAATTTGAGGAAACAACTTACAAGATTAAAACCGAACGATGTGATAAAAGTGGAACAAATTGAGCTTAAGGTTTGCAAAATCAATGGAAAATTTGTGCAATGTTGCGTTCGGAATAACGGTGGAATCAGGTAATTGAAGTTTTGAGATCGAAGTTTAGTTAATGAGTGGCTATTTTTTACAGTTCTCCGCTGAGACTGCATCCTTATGATCACTTGATAATCAAGGCTTCGGAGAGCCAGTGGAAATTTGACGAGAATGATCGAGATGAGTGTCTATTGGCTCTTAAATACAAATGTCATTATATTGTCATACCTGACATGGCAAACCATATGATAGTTCACGCTGTGGACGAATTGATCCAGCTTCATCAAATGGAAAAGCCAATGATCCGAACTATTGCAACGCTTGCACCATCTGTAGTAGACCCCTGCATCAAGCATAATATTCAACACGTGGCTGGAGTTATAACCCAGGATGTGGATGTCATCAGGCAATGCAAAGAATGTTGCAAATCAGTACTGTTCGAACTATCCGATTTGAATCAATTATGCAACGAAGATGTTGTGCACCATGTTGACGTTTTCATTACAAACCCAGATCTGCTCGAGCAGCTCAAATTCAGTCTCAAAGAGATCAATCAAGCCACAATTCAAATACTTGGTGCGGTGCCAATTCAACTTCAGCAAAAACAGCGAGTCTGGAGTCAATGTATTGAATATGCCAGCATCAACTGCAAAGCCAATGCCATCATCCTCTGTACACCGAAGACTTTATGCGAATCTGAAAAGCTGTCCAGGATGAAATTACCGTGTCCGGTACTTATCACCACCAGCGACGAAGATGTCATTTACTATCTACTGCTTCGGAAATATTGTTTCCCAATTTCATTGCCACAGCACGCAAAGTCGAATCGGCAGCTCATCAAATGCGCCACCGTTTATGGGAGAAAATTTGGCTTTCTGCTACCAGGTAATGTCACCGTTACTGGTTTCGGGGCGAACTTCGTTGAAGGTGTGGAATTACGGTACGTGCCAGACGATTTCATGCTGCGATTTCAATAAAATTAGTGAGTGTTATTTGCTCGTTTGATTTTCTTCGAAATAATCGAAATTTATATGTAACCTCTTCACCAGAAGTATGGATGTGTTCAGGGTAGTTCTGAGATGCAATAAATACCTACAAAATATTTCTGAAATACCGACAAAATAGCTCTGCGATACTTCCAGAATAGCTTTGGAATGTTTCCAGCGTGATTCTAGTATAAAATTTGTATCATTCTGAGTTGCTTCCAAATAGGATGGTCGGTATTGGCCATTTTTGAAAAAAATACCGGTATTCGGAATTTGGTGGAGTCAATACCGGTAATACCGGTAAAATAACAGTATTTGTGAAAATTTCAGAAATTAAAAAAAACTTGATTTGGAATCCTGGAGAGTGTGAGCTTTTTAGTGGAATAACTGTAACTAGAAAATGAGAAGAAAGATTCGTAATTTTCGATTAATTCCAACTACCTTTATGTCTTATCTTGACAGATACGCGTATTTCGTCTACAATGTGCAGACTTCTTCAGTGCTATGTACTAATACTCGACCAGTCAACGTAGTTGCCACCGGCAACGCAAGTGTTTTGCTCTGCTGCAGTCTCTTCACGAATTCTCGGAAACTTTTTCAAACAGACGTATGTCATTTTGTAAACAAAGAGGGGAAGTAAGATTCAAAAGTAAATTTCTCGAAATTCTCAGTACCCTCACATAAAGAAGCATCACAATCATGTAAAGCAATGTTATTCCTTGTATTGGTGGCCCAAGTTTGCATGAAAGTGCTAAGGGTTTCGAGAAATTTACGTTTGAATCTTACTTCCTTTGTAAAAAAGAGGTTAAAAACCAGAATTGTTCTTTAAGGTCGGTATCGAGTTCGAAAGAAATTTCTTATTCTATCTCAATCCCATGTTAAATTCCGTTTACTGAAACGGAAAAGTAAAGAATCGAAAAGAAATTTCTGTAGCAGTATCCACATGAAAAGAACGAAAAATAAAATTGGAATTTTTAAGGTTTCCATGCAAACTAAATGGGAGCTGGCACTTTTGCTTTTGGAAAAATATTCCGCTCGATTATTCCGTAAGTGAATCACCTTTTGTTCCATGCAGATCAATAGACCTTTCTTGTGGATTTTTTTTTATTGACTTATCAGATACCTTTCAATCTGTAGAGTATACTTTTTTATGGGACCCATGTATTTTGAAGCCTGTAACTATTGAAAAACAATAAAAAAACTGTTAAATAGCCATTTCACCCCATATGCGCCTACTGGTGAATATCCATTTGGCCCTCTCTTTCCCAACCTGATGTTTCTTTTCTGTGGTGAGTTTCACGTTAGCTTGTTAGCTCTTCACTCCTAAGGAGAAATCCCATAAGCAGAAGTCTTTGCTAGCGTGAAACATGGCGGTAGTTTTCTTATCAGTCACTCCACGCTCCAAGCAGCACCACAAACTTTTGTGTATGGACAATGTGCTGGAGCACCCTTCTTGCTTCAATGCAATCCTTAGTCGTAGGCTTCCCGACGGAACGTTTCAAACACGTGGAGATATCCGGCCGTGAATTCAACGCAAACCTACAACCAGGCTTTGGTAAAGGTCACTTCACCGAATTCTTTTGCTGATATCCAGGCTCCATTGAAATTTTCGAGGATTCCGTGAGGTCAAACTGGCCGTCGAGTTTGGTGATGTACGCCTGTTGATTCAACTAGTAACCATTAGTGGATTTCGCTACCTGTATTCCAAGGAACAGCTGGATTTCGCCTAGCACCGTCAATTAGAAACATCGTTGCAAGTGGTCCACACCAGACACCACTTGCAGGTTCAACGTCGCATTTGATCAACGTAACATCACAGAGAACAGACATTGATGTCCATATACCTTTTCTGGAAAAACGTGTTTAAAAGTTTATATGGGCAGCCACTTCTTCTTCTTCTTCTTTTCTAGTTCGCAGGAGCTGTCAAACTCCCACTGTTATTATGGCACAGCGTAGTCGCTATTATCGCCAGTCGGTCTTTAATTTTCGACTTTATTTTTCAGAGATTTTTTTAATGTTTGTTTTCTTATCAAATTATTCGTGCCTGATCGTCATTTGTCAGCCAGTGCATTTTAGATGTTTTTTTTTTATTTCCTTTAAAAAATTAACTATGTTTTTCAGAGTATCGATTTGTCTTGAGTTAAATGCATCTATGATCGTATAATATTTGTCCAAATCATATTTATCTCGCTCCGCTAGGTATTTCACGCAATGGAAAATAACGTGTTCAGAAGTGTTAAAGACATCACATATATCGCAGTACATCTCATCCTTTATCCGCATCCTGCTTAGCCAAAAAGGCGAGTAATCGTGTCCGGAAATCAACCTGTTGAGTGTTCTGACTTCTGTGTTTGATAGTGGCAAATTATTATACCATGACTTAACATTTATACCTGTTTGGTAATTGATAATTTTTCTTCCTTTTCCGAACTCTTGTGTGTAGTGGACATACCACTTCTGAATGTTTTCGGTAACTTCTTCTTTAATACAATTGTAGGCATCATGTGGTAGTATTCGATTGATTGCTAATTCTTCTCTTTTTAGTGCAGCTTTTGCCAGCCGATCCGCTGTGTCATTTCCATCCAAGTTAACGTGTCCTGGGATCCATTGGATGCAGGTATCCGTATCATTCGCTTTCATAATAATATCTTGTATTAGTTCATCTTGTTCGATGGAATCCAGTTGGCCTTTTATATATTCGCATCCTGATTTAGAGTCAGTCAAAATCACCGCACCTCTAATTTGATTTCTTTCTATGTACTGCAGTGCAACGAATATTGCTTCCAGTTCAGCTGACATAATACATACCGTGTTTTCAAGTTTCAGGCTTAATTTGTAGCTGTTGCTTTCATCAAATATTCCAATACCGCAGTGTAAGTCATCCTTGGATGCATCCGTGTAAATCCTACGATGTTCTCTATAGATTCCATGGATCTTGCCTAACGCCAGTTGTTTCAGGACCCTAGTAGAAGTATTTTTTTTCGTCCATTGGCGGCTGTCTAATTCTGTCTCTATATGTATATTAGGTAAATTAGCATTAACCTTTATTTTCCTCGTAACCTTATCAAAGATGTGTTGATACTTTACGAATACACTTTCTTGGTAGTTTAGTTGTTCAATAGACAGTTGGTTCAAGTGTAAATCTTGAAGCTGTATACCAACCATTGTGTTATATTGCACATTTCTTAGAATTTCTTTTGCAGTTATGATCTCCCGACGGAAATGTAATGGTGGTTGACTCGCTATGGCACACAGTGTGTTAATGGGGGTTGTTTTCGTACAACCTGTAATTCTCCTTAAACAAGAATTATTGGTTACTGTCACAGTTTCTAAGTTAGCAGTTTGCATAAATCGCCGCTCCGTAATCAAGGTACCCTCGAACTACAGCATTATAAAACAATCCCAATGTCTGCGGGTGACCTCCGTTTCTAGAACTGCTTATCACCTTGAGCATGTTGATCCGTTCTGTGGTGCTTCTTTTAACTTCTCTAATATGAGCTCCGTACCCTAATGTTCGATCTAGAGATACTCCCAGGTACCTATATGTATTCACAGTTTCCAAGTCAGTATTTCCTATTTTGATGTCTAGAGCTTTTTTATTTCTTTGAAACAGCATAACTTTCGTTTTGCTCTCGTTTATTTTGAGCTGCAGATATTCCGTTTTTTGCTTGAAGTCATCTATAAACGCTTGTGCCCGTTCTCGTAAGACTTCTATACATTTGCCCTCAATAATTGCCATGAAATCATCAGCATATTGTACTAGTACAACTCCTTCCACTCTGATATCGTATAGTTGGGTTGTATAAACGTTAAACAAAGTTGGAGACATCACATCCCCTTGGGGAAGCCCATCGCTAATTCTCCTTTCCACAAGTTCTGTTCCTACATGGATTTGAACCGTTCTATCGCTTAGGAAGGCAACAACCCAACCAGTTATTTCTGCTGGTATCTTGTAATCGTACATGATCTTTTCTAGTATACCTGTTTTTACCGTGTTGTAGGCGCTAGATAGGTCTACAAATATCGCTCCTGCCACCTTTCCTTGTCTCCGTATCGTAGTGAGTTTATTGATTACGAAGTTTAAACAAGTTGTTGTGGAGTTGTGTTTTCGAAACCCAAACGACGCTTCGGGTAATATTGATTGCATTTGCAAGTAATTATTCAATTCCAGTAACACTGCAGAATTCACTAGTTTCAAAGAGCAATTAAGCATTGATATTGGTCGTAGATTTTCTACAACGTCCGGATCTCGTCCTGGTTTTGATATTGCAACTACTTTAATTTTGTTGAGGTTTTTATCGCATCTCCCATTTCTCCACATTCTATTAAGATCAGAAATGACGAGGTTCCTAACATCAGGTTTCAGGTTCCTAAGAATTTCATAACTCAAACCATCGGGTCCTGCTGCAGACGGTTTCTTTTTCTTTTCTAAGACATTATTCCATTTCTCGACGTTCAAAATATCGTAATTAACCGCCGTAATGGTGTTGTTGATTCCATCCGTGTTGATTAAATTTTCATATGGAAAATTTATCTTCAGGAATTGGTTCGCTGCTTCTTCTTTTTCGTGGACGATGGCTGTGTTGTTTCTTTTTTTGGTTTTTCCTGTTAACCTATTAACTTTTCTCCAAAGGTCTTTGCTGCTTGCACTTGGATCTATTTCTGCTAAATATTCTTGGAATTTTTTGTTCATAAACTTGTTTTTGCATCTAGTAAAAATACTCTCCAGTTTTTTTCATTTCTAGCAAATCCTCGAGCGAGCCACTTCGGTTGAATTTTGCTCTTGCTTCGTTTTTGCTAATCCATGTTTTTTCAACTTCCTCATTCCACCAAAATTTTGGCTTGAATCTACTTTTCTGCTTTGCATTCTTAAAAATCTTCTTGGTTTCTTTTTGCAGCCCAGCAATTCCTTTTATCTGCTCTGGATCTAACGCTTCTAATTCTTCCTGTATTTTTTTCCGATTTACGAAATATCTACACTGCTTTTCTTGCTCCCTCGCTATGACCAAGTGAATTACTAAATGCCTACTTCCAATTCCATATTGCAAAACCTCCATCTTCACATCCTGGTATACTCCTGGAGATGCAAGAACTAAATCAATCGTTGACGGTTTCTTATTCAACTCTGCCGGAATATAAGTCGGTTCCTCCTTATTGACTAAAATGACATCTTCATTGTTGATAAAATCAAAAAGTGCTGTTCCTCTGCCGTCTGCGTGATGCTTGTCCCATAACCGATGATGTGCGTTGAAATCACCTCCAATTATGGTTTTCTGAAATCCTCTTACTTCTTTCATCAAATTTTCTAAAAAAATCTTCAGTTCGGTTGCTGATGCACTTGGTGAAACATATAATGCAACAACTGCTAGCTTCATCGTTGTTAGTAGCCTTCCTACACATTGAATATTTTCCGTGGGGTTAACAGTGATATTTTTGCTCTTGACTGATTCGTGTGTTAAAATCCCATCGTCACGTGAACAATAATAGTTTCTATAATAAGGAATTTTATACTTATTTTCTTCGTGTTCTTTTTTCGTCCAACATTCCGAAATTAATCCAATATCATTTTCTTCCCTTATCAAGATTCTGGCAACTCTGATTTGTTTCTCTCTATGCTCTGAATGTTGCACTGAACAATTCTACATGTCATGCAGTATTAGCTGATTAGGCTTTGGATACTTATGTCTCTTCATTTTGTTTTCTACCGACTGGCTTTTCTGCTCTTGGTTCAATTCATCTTCGTTGTTTGCTTCCATCACTTCCATCAACGCCTCCTGAACCGGCACGTTTTGCATTTTCTTGGCTTCACCCTTCTTCTGTGCTGCTTGTACCTGATTGATTTTCCATTGGAATTTTTCAAATTCATCGGTCTTGTACCGGTTAAACAATGCGACTCCATTTTCCGCCTGACTATGATCCGTTTTCTGCTTCTTATCATTAAATACGTCTATCACCACTCCGATGTTAGACGCCTCCGCTACTTGATCCGATGTTCGTTTAGGTGCTATTTGTTTTCGGTTGCGATTTACTTGTTTAGGTTTGGAGTTATGTTGAACCATACTTGCGTAAGAATCAATCAAGGTAGGGTATTCCTCCATGTTTTCCAATAGGCTGAATTGATTTTGTGTGTATATCGGATACTGTTCCTGTGCTTCAATCGTTGTAAGGTTCGTTTTTGCCAAAAGGATTTTTAGGTTATTTTGTCGAGCACGTTCTGGACAGTTGAAATCCCCCGATTTGTGGTTTTCCTGTCGGCAATGTACACACTTCATTTTTTGATTGCATTCCTCGTACCCTCGTTCCTCATGGCTGTTTCCGCAAGTTCCACATCTCTGTTGAGATCGGCAATTGTTGGTACGATGGTTGTACCTCAGACAGTTCTGGCAGAAAACTGCCTTGCTGATGAAAGGATTGACCTTGTTTGAGCAACAAAACATTCGGACTTCCGTTGGTAGATTATTGCATCTGAACGTGACCCCGATACGAGTGGTGGGTACTTTTTTTTTCCATTTCATACCTGTGTAAACGCGTAACATTCAATACTGGTACATTGCATTTGATGTTTTCAGTCAATTCCTCGATGGTCATTTCCAGCGGTACACCTGTGACGACTCCTGACACTGTCAAAAAGTGTTTTGGTATGTAGACTTTGTATCTCAATTGTTGAAGTGACTTGTCTGACTGAATATTGTTGGCGGTCAAATGTGATTTCACCAATACTAGAATCTTGTTGTTTCCCATCGGTTTCAGGTTGATCACATTGAGCTTATACTCCTTCGTCTTCATCAGGATTTTTCCGTTCGGTCCTTCCTTGAGACAGGACCTGCCAGCTCAGAGAGAGATGACCTCTTATAAATTTATGATTGCTTTGATACGGGGGTCGCTCCAGTGTTGCCAGATATGTTTACACAGAAATCCCATTGAAAATAAAGTAATTAAAACATTTTCTTTTGTCGTTCGAAAAATGAAGCTGCATCAAATTTCATTGATGCTTACGCTGCAAAGTCTGCTGTGGGGAGAAAGCTTGAGCAAGGGAATGTCTTCCTCGCTTGCGTTCCCAATGCAGGCCTTCACCCACTCTCGGCAAACGATTGGATCTCTCGGGAACCGATGAAAATGGAGACCCGGATGTGACACGTCACTGCGACCACAATTTATCGCTTTGCACTTCATTTCGAACTGATTTAAAATAAACCACTGCAAAAGTGAACTTTTATTTCCGCATTTGTTCTAGTTGTCACAAACGAAAAAGTGAAAAAGCAGTGACTACTAGCAACACCGCCAAACCAACAACAAACTGCCTGCTTGTAACATAACTCGACGGAGGCGGTAGAGGCGGTTGTCAAAGCAACCAATAAAAAACGGTCTTTTTTGACAGGTAAATGGTCTTGTTTTTGCACTAACAGCTGGCGGGTCCTGTCCTAGGGTCCTTCCGGAGGGACTCCGCCACCCGGATCTCCTGAATCCGGCATAACTCCGTTTTTCCGTTTTCCTTTTTTGTAAAAAAAAACTTTAATTTCCCCAATAAAAACCCAAAAATTTGCGTAAAAAGGCAATTAAAAAAGGTATAGAGAAAAACTGGAGTGAAATAAAACAATAGGTGTTTTGGAAGAAGTCTGGGGGGAATGTGGGAATTAAGAAAGGAAGGAAAGAAAAGTAAAAAATATTTGAAGGTGTGGGGGGGGTGTTAGTGTTATAATAGTTAGGTGGTGAGGCACGCAGCGATGGTACGAGTAAGGGAATGTAGGTGTAATGGATTTTAAGTTTAAGTGGCACAAGGGGCCGTGGTAACATCTTCAACAGCCGTTTCCACTTCGCACTCCGTTTCATCAGACAGGCGGCTGAAATTATTGTCCGAGGTTTCCTCTTCAACTTCGTCACAGGTTCAGCATCAGCATTGGTTAGTCTGCTTGCTATATCGACTTCGATTACCTCTTCGGGTAGCGTTTCACTAGTGCCATCGGACACTTCCAACGAAGTTACTTCCCCCCTAACAAAATTGGCTTCACGGCTGATGATGATCCTTCTAGACGATAGATCCAAAAAACGATAAACGAAAACGATGAGTTTCTCCGAGGTTGGATTCATCTTCTTCCGTTTCTGCTTGCGAACGAGGACGTATGCAGTGCTGCCGAATGCTTTCAAATGCGCTACGTCCGTCTTTCTACCCCTCCAGAGTTCGAATGGTGTCATGGGGACCGACTTTGAACTCCGGAAGCTTCGCATCGAACAACATGCAGCAAGATTAGATTAGATTAGATATCTTTATTATTGAGCTTTTCAGCCTCGGCTGGTTTAGCTCATCAACATTCAGCAACTCATCTCTATCAGGTACCTATTCTTCCTCTTGGCCTTGCCATTCTGCTGGGTAGCGTAGCTTGCGGTGAACTGCCCCTTGATTGCTTCTTTCCTGTAGAACTCCTTAAGTTCATTCCCAGTGTACTCGTCACCCTGGTCCGATCGGATGGCTTTCGGTGTTCGTCCAAACTGTGTTTTTACAAATACAAGATACCCCTTCAGCTTCTCTGGCACCTATCCCATTTTCCGCAGCAATTATAACACGCTGAACTGTCTAAGATCATCAATTACGGTCATGAAATAACGGTAACCGGACACTGATGTATTTTCAATCGGTCCACAAACGTCGATGTGCACGAGATCCAGGACGTCACGGGCTTACGTTCCACCGATTTAGGAAGCGGTTTTCGGCACAGCTTGGCTCTTCGACAGTATTCGTATTCTTCCTTAACGCCGCAGTTATACACCTTCAATCCAGGCACGAGGTTTTCCTTCAGCATTTCACCCTGAGCTTCAGGATCACAATATCCAAATCTTTTGTGCCACGCATGCTGACAATCAACGTTGTGGTGATCGTTCACTGCCATTATGATCACTGCATAATCCGTTCGTTTACCATCCACTAAGCAAATGTTATGGATTGATTTTCGCTCTTCCCTGTTTTCGCTTTCGGGGTGTTCTCCTTACCGTCATCTGATTCCTTCGCATACAAACTGCACTCCGACTGCTTGTGTCCAGGCTTCTAGCAGAAGTAGCACGTTAATGGCTTCTTCTGGAATCCTGCTTTCATCCTCGAACTTGAAAATCCTGAACTCTCGTCGCAGCTTCATCCAACAGCTTTCCCTTGATCAGCTCAGGCCTTGGTCAATGTATCGAACGAATCAGGGAGGCTCCTAAGAAAGAATGCTACTATCAATGGTTCACCAAAGTTCAGTCCAGTGCACGACAGCTTCGCGAATAGCTCTTCCAGATCAAAAAGATGATTCTGCATGTCGTCCCCGTCGTTCTACGATTTGTTACAAATCCGTTTCAGCAGCGCAACCTTGGAGCAGAGGAATGTCTTTTCCTAGTGCTTCCTGAGGTTTTCCTAGGCTTCCTTGGCATTTTCGTTTCCCGAATCAGCATATGCTGTTGATCCTCTACAAGCAGCGCAATCGTCGCTCTTGTCTTCCGGTCTCCGGATTCGATGTGACGCCACAGGTTTTTCCTGGTAAGCAACACCTCCGCCTTGAACTTCCAAACCGAGTAAATGGAGTTATTGTGCTGGACACCTTGCTGCCTTCCATATATTCCAAAAAAGTTTTCTTGCGACAGCGGAAAAGAAATTTTCATACAACAAACTTGAAACGTTGCTACGCTACAATTTTTCTGGGTGTTTAACCTATTGGCTTCTTCGGAAGGGCAAGGAAGTTCAACTGAATTGTTTGGCGGTTGATTGAAGACTTATTTTATTTCATTGCTTTAACATGAACATAAATATTAGGTGCGCAACTAAGTTCTCGCTGTTTTTTGGTGAAAGAGGACCTTTATTTTGAAAACAAAGGTTACAAACGAATTATTCAAAGTATTGCCCATCACTAGCTACGACTTTTTCCCATCTTTCTGGTAGAACGTGAATACCATTTCGATAGAACTGTTCGTCTTTTGATGCTATCCAAGAATCAAGCCATTTTGAGATGTCATCATATGAGTGGAATTGCTGACCAGTGAGACCATGTGCCATCGAACGGAACAAGTAATAATCGGACGGTGCAATATCAGGAGAATATGGCGGGTGGGGTAGGACTTCCCATTTGATCGTTTCCAAGTAGGTTTTCACGGGTTTCGCAACGTGAAGTCGAGCGTTATCATGCTGAAGAATCACTTTTTCGTGTCTGTGCTCGTATTGTGGCCGTTTTTCGTGCAGTGCTCGGCTCAATCGCATCAATTGAGTTCGATACCGTTCCCCGGTAATGGTTTCGTTTGGTTTCAACAGCTCATAATAAATAACACCAACTTGGTCCCACCAAATACACAGCATAACCTTCGCAGCGTGAATATTCGGCCTAGGCGACGATGTTGAAGCATGTCCGGGCAGTCCCCATGAATGTTTCCGTTTTGGGTTACTGTAATGTATCTATTTTTCGTCACCCGTCACAATGCGATGTAGAAAACTCTTCCTTTTTTGCCGCTGGAGCAGTTGTTCACAGACGAAAAAACGACGCTCAACATCTCTTGGCTTAAAATCGTAAGGAACCCAAGTTCCTTGCTTTTGAATCATTCCCAACGCATGCAATCGCTTAGAAACGGCTTGGCGGGAAACTCCTAATCCTGAACCAAGCTCTTCTTGCGTTTGACACGGATCCTCATCGAGCAATGCCTCCAATTCAGAGTCTTCGAAGTTTTTTGGCCTTCCTTCACGCGGACGATCATCAACACTGAAATCACCGTTTTTGAAGCGACGAAACCAATCACGACACGTTGTTTCACTCAGAGCAGCATCACCGTAAACTTTTTGGAGCTCTCGATGTGCTTCAGCCGCCGTTTTCTTCGAATGAAAGAAGAAAATCAACACTTCCCGCAAATGACGATTATTTGGCACGAAATCAGACATCTTCAAACAACCAAAATATATAACACTAAACCAAAATCACTGATTTGGCAAAGCGGTTTGTTTACCATATGTCTGAGCTTGGTTTATGATGCTTGAGATGTACAACATTCGACCAGCACTTACTACTCGCGCCATCTATTGCTAAACAGTGGGAATTTAGTTGCGCACCTAATATGTAATTATTACAAGTTGCTTCGATTCGGAACCTCTAACGGCGTTAAACATCACTTAGCTTAATAATCGTGGACATCGACAAAGAAATTTACATTTTAACCAGTTTATCAGCAGTTTTGGAATCCTTTTATTAATATATAGCAATCATCACTTTGCAGAACGTCGAGGCAAATTATAGTTTGCGCAAAATTTGGTGCGATGTCATTGCGGAATCCACGTCGAGGTGCTTCCAGATAGGACTAAAATAGGGATGGGAAAAGGAAGAAAAGGGAGAGGGAAGTAATGGAGGGGAAAGGAGGAAAAAGAAAAGGAGATTTTAAAGAAAGGCAAACAGAGTTTAGTTCCTCTACCGTTATTGGGTGAAAACTTCCACAACTAGAGTTAACATTAATCGGCTGTTTTATTTCGACTGGTCTGCTCGCCTGAAAGGATTGACGAAACAGTAAGAGCATGCTCATGAAACCGGTCTACCGAACAAAAAAGTGACGAGTCACCGTGAGTCTGCACAATGCTCGTTTGTTATGTATATACTTTCGGTGTGATCGAAATCGCTACATCACAATGACAATGCATGTGCGAATTTCTTTAACCAGCTTACAAGAACATTTCTACTTCTGCTGCTAAACCAACTTCAATTTTTCGCCTAACTCACGTGGTTCGATTACCGAAGGCCAACATTTGTATTGTTGTTTGCTTAGTAGTGACACTAAAATGTGGGAAATATTGTACTAATCAGCATGTATACTATTCTACAATTTTTATTTAAGCTCAAATGCCTTCACACGCTGCAATCCCCCTCATAATCATCTTGGATCAATGATAAAGGCTAAGCATATATAATACTGCTTTTAATCGAACAGCCGAATGTAGAAAGATGCATCCATATACCGGCACGCTCTTGGTATTGGTATCAGTGGGAAGCCATGCACATGTCCGGCATACCTAGCGGAGGGAGTGATGCCCTGTAAAGCCTGCCTGTTTGATTGGAATGAGTTACCCACTACGAGAGCTGCTTTGGCTGGAATCGTATGATGATGATGATGACGATGACGATATAGCAATGACGACGAAGCTCGAACACTTCTTTGGGGTCACAGTGCTGACGATGTGCCGATAGTCAACAGTAGTAACCTAGCAACCGACCACCACAGACCGCTATCTGTGAAGGTTTTTTCTTTTTCTTTCAAAGAGCAGTTGTGTGTGAATCATCCAGTGCAGAGCCCATCTCTGAAAACATTCCATTTCAATCAGTGTTTTGGAAGCGATAGTGTTACATGTGTGCCTCGTTCTTCAATTGGGTAAATCAATGTCTAGTGAATTCGACGTTCATAATCTTGAAAAAGATCCAACTGGAGAAACAAAACTTGTTTCTCCGGTTTCGGGTTAAACATTCTACGGTCCCGCAATCTCATTCGAAAAAGCAGAATACAAAAGACACAATCAGCCGAAAATCTTTTATGAGGTTAATGCACCGAATCAATCGAGTCAAAAAGCTGTGTGGAGAAACAACAAGTATTAACACAACAAGCGACACTGTACGGCAGGCTTTGCTCAACACGTGTCCTATCGAAGCTCCATAATCTCAGAGGAGCATTCAGATTAAATTCATGCTATTTTATTTTCCGAAAATGTATTGCTTCAGTTTTTCACTGTGCCTTCGTAATTAGCGAGAACTCGCCGGTGATAGTGCGAAATGTCGAATATGCTATATGTATATCGTGTTATATTTGGGTGTGCGTGTCGTGTCGGTAAACATTATTCAATAACAGCGCAACAGAGTTGATTCGTTGAAGTTTAAATAGGATCGAGTCCTTTCGCCAGATAAATTTTTTATTAGACTTATAACCTTTTCACGATTTTGAAACTAAACACCATTGCTTTGTCAAAACGCACCAAGTGAATCTGTTGAAAGTTTCGAGGGTTATTCGAGGGTTATGCCCAGCAAACTACGTCAGGTTCAGGGTTGTTCCTGGCACTTTCAGCTTTTCCTCGAGTTTCACCTTAAATTCTAGGTATGAAAATCGAACACTGTGAGCAATATGAGATCAGTTTAAAAAAAAAAAAAAGAGGTCGGTTACATCAGGGACATAACCGGAACGTTTGTGGAAGTCAAACTACACAACGAAAGTTTATTTTAGCATTAGCATTAGCATTGACGTTTGCACACCTCGTGGATGGAGCTACGATGAGGAATAATTCGTTGAAGACATTGCATGTCACCATGAAACGTATCCAGTTACTGATACGTTTCTTCACGCAATAATCTCCTCGATCGCTCACCTGGCCACGCCCATGCAACCGTTGCAGATAGAGAGGATTTGATATCCACCTTAGGACACGGGGAACCCACGTTGCCATCAGTAGAAAGCAATGGAAAATGGAAATAAATAGTCGGAGAGAATAGTTTGAACAGAATGCCCTGCTTGCTGTACAGAACAATAATTTAATTCAAATGGTTGTTGGGATCATCTAGCCTAGGTTAAGTGATGCTCCATTTCTCTTCAAACGGTTGGGACCTAAACATTAACTATAGCCCTAGCCCTAAATGGCTTATGGTTATAGCGCCATAACTCGCTCTCTGAAACGAGAAGAATGTCTAAAAATATAAGTAACGTTTACATTAAAATAAATGAACTTTTTTTCGGACAAGCTAAGACAGATAATTGCCTTTGATAAATTTCCCATGGAAGGTAATTATTTAAGCTTACTTGCAAAAACGAGAAAACTCTTCGCCCTTGTGAACGACCTTCTGGTAGTTAACCGGAACTTTCGCCATGGCAGACGAAAACATGCTTGTAGGCATGTTTTTGAGTTTTGTCTTCGTTTTATTTATCAATTCCTCCTCAGTTTTCGCGACAACATTGTTGGAGTAGATCTTACGCTTCAAGTTAGCCCAGAAATTCTCGATGGGACGCAGCTGGGGGACGTTGGGCGGATTCGCCGACTTGGGTACCACATCGATATTCAGCCGCTCCATCTCCTCCAACGATCGTTTCGAGTAGTGGGCCGACGCCAGATCCGGCCAGAACACCGTGTCTTTGCCCTTGTGGTATCTCTTGATCAACAACGCAACTTCCGGCAGCTATTTCGTACTATAAATTTCCCCGTTCACGCCAGTCCGGAGCGAAAGAAGAGCGGCTTTGACATCTCCTTCTCGCTGATTGTCAGCCTCTTGGTGTGTGAAATGAACTTCACCTCGGAACTCACTTCCTTCGTGGGGGAAGTAAAATACGAAGTGCCCTGCCAGTCGTTGCCATCCAGAGTGAGATAGGTCTCGTCGTCCATCACCACCGATGTAGCCACTTTTCCCTCGGTCTTCCTCTTCAGCATCCTTTGGAGCTTCTTGTCGCTCAGGGTCGTCGGCCGTCCGGAACCGGGCTTTCTTTCGATGCTCTGATTGTTGTCTAATAGTGCCTAGATGTTGTAGATGTCGGAACGAGCGTATCCGGCGTCCACAAAGTGCCACACAATGTCCGTTTTCGACGCGGCGGAGTGCCGTTCTTTGAACGCGCACACTTCTGAACGGAGTTGCTTCACTGTTTTTGCCATCACGCTTAGAGTTCGACTGATAGAGCTGTCAAATTGTGTCTGCTGACTCATGGGTTACTATGATTGATGCTGCATGGGTAGTTTCGTCAGTGCGGGTGAAGGGTAAACTCATGGAAAATCGGTAATTTTGGTCCACTTTTTTAATGCAAACATTTCGGGCGGTGAAAGATAACTTGTCAGAGGGTTTGCGCTCCTAATTGCATCACTACACAAAAACATGACACCACACGGGACGCCAGATACAGCATACACGGCAGCGGTGAGGTCGACCATATCGAGCGGAATGTACAGCGCATGAGGAAACAGAGAAATATATAGATTAAGCGTACCGTCACGATGCTCACTAGCAGATTCGGTCGTTTTAAAAAACTTAGTTGATAAAAGCAACTATTGAATATATTTGTTAATTGCTGAGTGCTATCAAAGGTGAATTAACATTGACTCCATAATGTAGAGACTACACAGAAAGAATGCTAAAAAATATAACAATCCGCTTAACATTCTCCGGAATAATTTACTTTACGAAAAACACGGAATCTATATAGAATGAAGAATAAAAACACCAAAACAAACATTAACAACATAACTTAAAGAATAGTGTTGAAGAGAAGAAAAAATCTATAGTGATTCAGTGAATCGAAGAAAATGATAACAACTAGTTCAACAAAATAAATAAGCATTTTTGAAAGTGCATGTTTTTATAGGGCCAGCGATCATTGTAAAGGATAGCTGATGTTTGAAAGACGGCCCAATCTCGGTAAAAATTAATATTTTCAAGACGACAATTCTAGATCTGACAACCAGAAATTACGTTGTTTGAAAATTGTTTTTGTGGTGAGAACCAGTAAATAAAACGTATTAAATGCAAAAACACGCTTTACACACATGCAAACTTAAGCCACAGGACTGAAGCGGCTGTCATCCACGAACAACAGTCGTGAAGCCGAAAACTTGGTGCTGCGTGTGGTGCTAATTTGACAGCTCAGTTTTCTTGACGGCTATATGCAGCATACACAATATTCGCGGCGGAAGTGGTCGTGTTTTGTCGTTAATTTTATTCGAGATAAACATCTTCCGTGTTGTACTTAAGGCAGTGGTTATCACAACGATAGTTTTTTTTTTCATTGTTTATCAGCCAGGTAATATACTGTTTTATCTAAATTACTGAGACTAGTAGCACCTAGAAGTTTGGTAGAAGAAATACTGTAAAGAAATACATCCATTGTGAACCGAGCCTAAAAATTTTAAAATCGCCACTAGCGCCACACCACAAGTGGCAGGCTTCAAGAACTAACGCTTTCTTCAGTCCTCTGACTTTAGCTCCCTCTTAATCGAGTGGATTTACAATCGAAATAGGGAAGATATACCTATATTATCCTATTCATCCTACTTGAAATAAGACGATATACACGTGACAGGATTAGTTAGTAATGTTTGTTGTAGTTATTTAACGTAAGCAAACATTATTAGAAAACGAAACCGATCCTTCAACTGCCCAATTGTTTTATTCATCGTAGGATGAATAAAGGAACAATGAGATTAATATGGTGGCAGTTACCCTAATTGACTCTAGAATAACAAATTCAAACTGAAATCTCTTTTTACGGTGCAATCCAATTTAGTTAGACATGAGTGAGACTGATTTAGTCATAAGTGAGACTGATTTAATACAGTTTTGATGCGATACTATTTGTTGATTATTGTTGGCTAACACTCACCTTAATCTTTTCAAAGACTTACTACCAAAACCGCATGTTGGGCGAGGTGAAGAAGGTTTCTCTCTCTCTATCCCTTGTACCGATCCTTGAATCTAACCGCATTCAGGACTTTTAGGTGTCGTTCGCACACACGCGCACCTTTGATTCACTGCTTCAACGATTTGATTGTTCGTTCATTTTCTTAAAAAGTTCATTTCATTCCATTGCAGAGCAAAATGGTGAAGGTAAAAAATGCACCTTTTCAAATAGGTGTTCACGTTTAAAACCTACGTGAACCTTCGATACTGCTAGCGCAAACGATTGTCACGATACCGCAAAACGTTTTTCGCCATTTGAGGACCGAATTTCAGTCACTTACTGGGGATAAATTAACGCACAAAAACCGATCACTCAGAAGCTTAGCATACAAAAACTTGATGATAATTTTATGCATATGCAGAAGAAATTGAGGTTACAACATTCATTGCGGAATGATATTCACGACGCACGAAGACAAAATTTTCTCTCTTTCACATTAATTTGAAAACTTAAAAGATTATTCATTAGGAAATCAGAACGGATCGAAAAAAAAAATGGCAGTGAAGTATAAACACGTCCACTCGCGGCCAACGCTTACTTCGTTTTTTGTCAAACTTCACAACGAAAGTTTATATTCACAAAAAAAGCAAAGCATAAAAAAAGGGAGGAGATCCATTGAAACACGGGATTATTTGGCTTTGACCCGTCCCCTCCAATGAATTTCCCAACTAACATCGGTGTTGAATTAGAGCTTGTTCAAACAAAATTTGTAGAAGCTATTCAGCTATTCTAGAAGAAACAGCTGAATAGCTTCTCCAAATTTGCTTGAACAAGCTCTAATTCAACACCAATGTTTGTTGGGTTTGCTCCATACTAGGCTACTCAACTCTAATATGTAGCATGCCAGAGTGTAAAGTTCGCCATTCTACTAATCGTTTATTCCATCGTACTTTGAGCGCCTTGAAAAACGATACGTCCAAGGGCTGCAAGACATGTGTCGAGTTCGAGTTAGGATACAAACAAATAAGAACTATGTTTTGCTGTCTGCAAAACTCTGTAGTTTGATAAGATACATGTGAGGCATGTCCATCGACAAACACAACCACCGGCATAGGAATGTTTGAGCTTTCCAATGGATGCTCCAGTGGAGCAAACGATTCTTGAAAATTTCACGCCTGCAGTCCTAATAGTATTTGAGGTTTGTGCTCAGAAAACTTCGAAGTGATAGGGACGTGATCTCGTATGTGCATAAACGCTGAGTGTCTATTGGGAATCCAACCTTGGCAATATCGATAATCCATTTAACTATGCGCTACTCTTCCTCTTAAGTTAAAATTGTTAGCCTTCCGGGGATCTTCTCCAACCGCCTTGTGGTCAGTTTTCTACGAACTGTGCTTTCCGGAATATGGAAGGAAGTAGCAGCTTTACGGATGGAGACACCCTTTCTGGCCATTGCCACCGCATTTGTCAGCTGAGACTCTGAATCGTTCATGTATTTGCGTGGTGCCATATCTATTTGAGCTGTAAACAAAAGATTATTAGATTATTAACGCAACTAAAAAAGGTGTTCTCAATTTGTGCGCAAAAGGAAACGCACATAACAACACATACACTCAATACTCCAATAAAACATTTGCATGGAATTAAATATCATACCTGTTGGCTTTTGAAAATACACACGTTTATCTCTGAAGAGCACAGTATCAGCGAATAAATTCGATGAACATTTATATACGCTCCTAAGCACAACCATTAAGTGGCGACTTTTGACATTTCACGAGAGCGCAATGATATTTTGTTTATTTTTGGGAGTGAGGAACAATATTGTGATTCGAAACATTCACACAAAGCATGCATACATATAAATACATTGTTAGATTTATGTTTTGATATTCCTAATTATATTTGTAGGGAGTGTTTCGTCTAGAAACATGATATTGCGCAAAGTATGGTGCTTGCACGGTATACCGCAAAAAGCGAAAATAACCGGTTCCCTTCCCCCCCTTTCCACAGATCACGGACCTATTCTCGAAGTCAAGCAACATGTCGATCGCCACCTACGAAGAAGTCCTGGACCTCCCGAACCACCCGGAAAAGCTACTGATCGACGTGCGCGGTGCCGATGAACTTGCTGCCACGGGACAAATCCCAACCAGTATCAACATTCCTCGTAAGTATTTCCATAATTGCCGGAGCATTTAGCAGACAAGATAGCGTTAACATTCCACAATGCAGTTGAGCAAGTGGCCGAAGCGTTTTCGCCGGAGACCAACTCGGATCGATTTCAGCGGATGTATGGAGTACAGAAGCCAGCCTTCGATCATTACATTATTATGTCCTGTCGGACGGGGAGACGCAGTCAGATGGCAATCGATTCCATTACCGCCCTTGGGTACACAAAGTAAGGCAGCGAACAGCGTGTCACAGTCTCACGGTGCTTTATAACCTCATCATCCGCAGACACAAAACATAACCAAGACTAATCTTTCATTTATTCATCGATCAAAACTAAGGGCCATTCAACATGATAGGAGCTTTCCTCTTTCTTCTCCGGTTTCCTTTTCAGTTCCCACCTTGGAAGGGGCATTAAACCTGCCGGCTGATGAATTCAAGACCAAGTACGGTCGCGATAAACCCCAACCTGACCAGGAGGTGATCTTCCACTGCAAGCTCGGTGGAAGGGCCCAGACGGCTGCCGATCTGGCTACCCGCCTCGGATACACAAAGTACGTCTCGATGGGGTCGGTCGATGTTAATCGTAGTTGTGCCGTCTTGCATCCAAATTTGGGGTCTCTCTTCGGTTCCACCTTTATCTAATTCTTTGCGCAAATAGTGCTCTTATTGATATGGTGTCGGATTCATTCGGGCGCATGTTCATTTCTTTAGAATTATTTCACAATTATCGAATGTTCGGAGATTAATTTACAAATTTCGATGTTTTTTTTTTCTCTGTGTGTTTATTTTAGCGCCCGAAACTACAAGGGATCCTGGACTGACTGGGCTGCCAAGCAGGGCAAGTAAATCGAAGTGAATCGATCCTTTGAATCTAGAGGTTAAGTTTACGATCAATCAAATGAGATGAATTAAATTAAATGTCTTATGTCATCTAAATGTAAAACGAGTTTTAATTTCAATAGAGATGCTATAAAAGAAAATCTCAACTAGTACTTGAGACATACATCTTACTGAAAAATTCAATGTCTAGTGTTGGAGTTCAGATCGCAACTGAGTGTTGTTAAGGTGAATTGCTGCTCCATGTATTTTTTCCTATTTTTTTATCTCTCTCTCGCAAACTTACCTCGCTATTTCAAATTTATATATCTCGAATCTAGTGAATGAATATCGAATCGAACTCCATCAGATTGCTCACAGCAAGTAAGCATACAAACTGATGTGATGAAATATTCAATACCGCAACTGTTCGCTAACTGGGTGCTTTTTAAACTGGGCTGCTTTTAAACTGGGCTATAGATCATTGCACGATAGCGTCATCAATGCAGTTTTGACAGTTCAGGGAGCTTGTTTACGTGGACTAAGAATATTTTCGGTAAGATCGGTTTGAGATTGTGTGCTCTGAATTTATTACGCTTGAACTAAAACAGCCGAAAAACAGACGCCAGTGCTTATTTTTACATAATTTCCTAAATCTAATTGTACAGAATACGGAAAAAGCCAATGAAAAATTTCGTTTGAGCCGTTCGAATTCTAACACCTTGCTGAACTGTCAAAAAAGTGAAGATAATATATTCCGTACAATGATCTATAGAAGAGTAAAAAAGCAAATAAACTACAAAAATCAGCATTTGACATTTTGTCAAAATTAGCAAGGGGCATGTAAAAGGCATGTAAGATTCGTGGAGAAGTGAAATATTGTTTAATTGTACGAAATTGAGTCGTAATCTCATACAAACAGAATCAAATATTTTGCAAGATGGGGTGCACAATAAGCTACATTACAATAACGTATAAAGTATAAAAACATTTCATTTATTTATTACGCAATGAAATATGCCAACTGAAATCTGATCAAAAGTCCCTTCGAAATTTATTTACATTCGAAATGTCAGCCCAGTTACCGAGCAGCATTCTGTGGCTGTGCACTTAGCCCAGTTAGCGAACGGTTGCTGTATCTACACAGGTAACCAATAAGCATAAGCACATGCAGTAAATCAACCCTAAATATGCATTTCAGATGCTACAAGTATTATATCAGCATCTTGAATGCTTTTCAAATGCTATTTAAATGCTTGTAGCCTGTAATAAGCATTTCGAATGCAAAATAGCATTAACGAAGCATTATCATAGCATTGCAGTAAAGCAGTCATATATTGGGCCAAAAGTGGCATTTATGTTGCGTTTAAGGTGACTTAATTGCTTGATAGGCAGCCGTAAAGACGCTTTGGAATACCTTATTGGTTACCTGGGTAGTACAGATTCTGAGTTATATCAATTCTAAGTTTTGAGGTAATGGCTGCCGTCGAGAATGCTTCAGCGTAAGCCCTAAAATAGATCTGTTATGTTGTGCTTCTTATGGGATTTTTTCCGAGAATTTTGTTCCACATGATCGTTTTACTTATTGATGCTAGTCTTAAGCATCATTGGTTGAGAGAAGAGCGCTACCAAATCATCGAGTTAGCTTTGAAAGACCGAGCAGCTAGGTGATTTTTTTTTTCTTTATTCTTGTGTTGGGAGGGCAGAAATAGGCGCAATAAGATAGTTCCCAAAGTCTTTCATTTATAACGGAGCACGTCATTTGACCTCAAGGATTTCTGAAGCCGAACGAAGTTCAAGATAAAGAATTTGGAGCAGGAGGACAAGTGCCAACAGCATCTTTTTCGGAGGATATGCGTCAGATGGCATTCTAGAACACTCGTCTGATGACCCTTCTGAAACAAGTCACCAAAGGAGCACAACCAGCAGCACACCAGAGCAAATCATCGAATCTCTTTCATCTTCAAACAAAGAATTCCATTTCGCCCCAGAAAACTGATGAAAGTTCGTCCACTGGGTCTCCTAATAAAAAGATCTCTTCAGGTAGTATGGCAAAACCTGGTAGCCCCTGCAAAAGTGCGGCTGTTACAGAGCAGCCTCCACGTTACAGTTCACGAGATATTTTTGAATTATCTGATGCCAGACCATGTGATTTCACATTCGATCAAGATGTGGACAGGTTGAAGACGATTTTTGGACAGCACGATTGTCTACGATTGTCTCCAGCATGGTCTAAATGACGCAAATATTGCACAGACAATTACATTGCTGTGAGCTCCCGACCGAAAGTGGAGTGCTTCTGCTGGGATGAGCTGAACTTTTGCGAATAGAAGCCCAATGGATTCTAGCATCCGTTATCGAACTGTTGAAGGACTGCACCAGCTGTCGTGTTCGCTGCATCGATTGACAAACTCGACGGCTTTGTTGTATCAGGGTAATGCAGAAGTGCAGCACTCGCCAGCGATAATTTGCATCGTTCCAATGCCTCCTTGGTTTTGGTGGACCACTCATGTTTCCTAGAATTTTGTTTCTTGTCACCAGGTATCAAGTTTCACAGCTCGGATTGAATGTCGGTGGCGTGTGAAAGGAACCTCTTGTAACAATTCACAAGTGCCAAAAAAATCGCCGAAGCTTCTTGATGTTTAATGATAATTTGTACTCGGTGACAGCTTTTACTCGATTTAGAAGCGGAAGAATGCTGTTCTTAGTAACCGCGTAACCCAGAAATCGACTCCAACTGTTTGATGCATGTTTGGTTATCTTTATGAACCAGAACTGGGGTTGGGACATCCACGGAGAAATCATCAATAATTCGGACAATCCACGTTAGTTCTTGGCAGCACTCAGCGAGCGCCACAAATTCTGCTTCCGTACTGCTTAGCGCAACGCAGGTTTGCTTGCGCGATCACATGAATATTGGATCTCCATCGAACAGGTTCAAGTATCCGGAATTAGATTTTCGACTTGATGCATCGCTGACCCAGTCTGCCTCCACGTAAACATCGTTAGTTTATGGTCTATGGTCTATTGTAGCATAACACACGATTGTCTTCCGTCCAGTCAACCTGAGTTGGTGCACTAACCGAAGATCCCAAAACCGATACAACTACGGCAATGTCTGGTCAAGTATTAACCACCACGCACAACAGACTTCTAATTAAACTTGCGTATTGGTGGTTGTTGATTAACAGTTTCAAATCTCAGCAATAGCTTTTAAATGTAAGCCTTCTGGTTAAGTGTGAAAGAACTAAGAGAAAATACCTGATGTTGCCCAAGGAACTAACGGTTAAATGCTTGTTCAAGTCCCTCATTATGGCCTCGTACTCCTTCTTATTGTGATACACAATTACGATGTCCTCCACGTAAATTGCGGGTTACGTGTTACCTTGACTGCCGCTTCGAACGTACAGACACGGGTCATGGTGGACTGCCGGAAACCCACCTGCTTCAGAACAACATCAATCTTCTTGTTCCTTATACGTCCGGCTTGCCTGATTCCAAATAGGCCCTTCTGGATCAAGCGTACACCACCAGTATATTGAATTTCCTGACTAATCGGTTGCTTCATGTAAACTGTCTCCTGTATTTCATCTGCATGAGATAAGCAGTTTTTACATCGGCGTGTTTTACCAGCATGTCAAGCTGGCCAGCTGCTGTCAGCAGTGTTCTTAAGGTGACTTACCTAACTACTGGCGCAAACACCTCATCAAAGTCCACCTCGTACATCTGAGAAACACCTTGTGCTACTAAACGGGCTTTGTAGCGAACGATGTTATCGTCCTCAACCAATTTTCGTTTGAAAATCCATTTACAGCCCACGACTTTTCGGTTGGCGGACAAACTAGTTCAAGTCCTAGTACGACTGTCAACGTGTGCCGTCATGTTCTCGTGCATTGATGCTATTCACAAATCCACCTCGGGGGTTCCGATAGTTTCTCTGTATGTCCTCAGCTCCGGAATCGATTTTCGTACCATACCCGTCGCTTCACGGTTCACGCAGGGTTCATCGTCCCTTCCGTGCTACGGTTTGATCTTCGTGGTGTTGTAACTTCATCATCATTAATGTCTTCTTCTATTTCGCAGGTTGCATCATACACTTTGGAATCTGAATTCTCCGGCGTGGTCTCCTCCGCAAACGTTCTTCCGTCATCACTTTCATCATCAGACGCTTCAGCTTCATCCACTGTATCTTGTGGAATCACCGACTCGTTGTCGGAGACGGTTCACCTTTCTTGCTGACGACTTAGTTTGATTGCTTTTGGCTCTAGTTTCTTTCGCTTGTTGTGCCTAAACATGGAAAAAAGCTACGCATCCGCGCCTTCGAAGATTACCGTAGTCAGGTTTCTTGCCGAACCAATGTTCATCAGGGGTCTTCTCCACTGATCGGGATCGCAAGTAATTTTGCAAATGCACCGCCGTTTTGACGCCTTCTGCCCAAAAACGAGGGTCCATCTTTGCATCAATTATCATGCATCTCCACAATCATCCGGTTCGTTTGCTCCGCGACTTCATTCTGTGGCGGCGTGTGACTTGCAGTGTACTATGAGACAATTCCATTTTCTCTTTAGAACTGGCCCAAACGCTTCGCCTTATAGTCGCCCTCTTGATCGGAGCGAATGATCACGGGATTTCTTCTGAAACGATTTCACACCATGTTGACGTACTCATGAATTTTTTCTACAGCCTCGTACATTCGCTTGAGGATATAGAGAATATATACCACGGTGTATCGATGTCATGTCATGAAGTCATCCATCATCGTGAGAAAATATCTTGAACCACCTGGAGTCGTAATGTTTATTGTACCGCAAATGTCCATGTGAACGAGATCCAGGACATTCGATAACAGTTGTGCGGCCTTCTTGGGATATGGTTGTCGCGATGACTTACCTTCCGCACAGAACTCGCAAAATCGTTACTCATGGCCACGCCTGTAGCCAAATCTTCTCGTTCCACTCGCTCGATCGCTTCAGGATCTCTATGACCGAGCCTTCGGTGCCACACGTAGACACAATCTTTTGAGTGGTCGGCAGCCGCCACTTCCATTCCGTGCTGTCTAGCGATCTTCAAAGTAAACAAACCGCCGACCTTGCGTGCAACGGCTGCCACCACTCCTCTACTCTTGATCACGCACTCACTGGACTCCGAGAAATTGACTTCTGCGCCCTTCGCCATTAATTTGCTGACCGAAATCAAATTTGACTCCAGTTCGGGAACGTAATAGACATCAGACAGGATAACTTCGTATTAGTCGCCTTGGTCGTCACAGCAAAGCAATTTACCTTCACGTGCGTTTCGATACCATCGGCCAAAGTGATGGTTGTTCCCGGATTGTTCTTCAGCTCATTTCTTTCAAAAAATGCACGGTCTGCGCACATGTGGGATGTTGCGCCAGAATCCACCAGTCGGTTGGTTGCTAATATCTTTCTCTGACTTCGCTAAGCGACTTTCTCGCTTCACGTGACCCAGTTTATTGTAACGGTGACAAATAACGCTGAAATCGTTTTTCACCGCTCTCTCGCAAAATGGCTTCACCGTTATGAGATTTCTCCACTCACTTCCAAGCCTCGTCAAACAGATTCCGCTTCACTAATTCCATCGTTAATTCCTCATCGAACCTGCCCTCCAGTGCTGCTCCAGACTCCGGCATGCTCTTCAGCACCATCGCGACTTTAAGACCCTGTCCGGCGTTGACCAGATTAGCCGAATAGTTCGTCCATACGAGATAGGTGACCTTCCATGTCCGCTCATCCAGATATTCCGCCAGACAGCGCGGACACTCTGGTGAACGTTGTTGTCTTTTGGTGGTAGTTTTCCAAGCTTTCGATGTTTCACCTGCCGACTTGAAATTTCGGATGAGAGGATGTTGGCCATCGTCGACTAGTAGAGCAATCGTGGCACGAGCTTTTGCATCTCCTTCCTTCCATGAATCTGTCGGAGGATCAGGGCGGCCTCCGTGACGCAGTTATTTTCGCGGATTAGCAGCATCTTTTTTTTTTTCAGCGTTGGGGTTGCCAAACTTGCTTCCTCTCGTTCCTTTTAAATCGATCTTCCAAAATCTTCTGTAAAAAACGGCCCATAACCTATTGGGATCTGCCGTAGACCAGTTTAGTTAATAACTTTTTTTTTTTTTTTTTTTTTTTTTTTTCCAAGTAACCAATGCAATTTATTTCATGCCAAAGTATAACATATCATAGCCTTCTTGTTCATCAGGCTTCAAGAGTTATTTGGTGGTAGGTGCATCCTTTCGTGATCGAGTGAGTGTAGTGAAAATTGATTTCCTCTAAAGAAGCGTTCAACAGATCATGAGTATGCGGAACGTAACGGTGGCGATCTTAGACAGTCACCTAATTTAAGGCTCAGTAATCCCCTACAAATCTCTACTGGCCATTCCTTTTGCGCACTCAGTGCAAGGGACTGGCCTAGGTACTGCTAGAAGGGCGGTAGATTCCCAGTTCACCACTGTATCAAAAAATTGTCCGTACAGCAGTTGCTCTGATATAAAGTAAGTGATAAAACATATTTAGTCAATCAACAAAGGTGTCATATTTATTTCATTACACAAAACAATATCTCCATATTTGTAACCAGTAGTAAAATCAACAGAAAATTCATTCTTATGTTAAAAAAAATTATAAACAAAAAATAGTGACAAAATTGACATTAAAAAATTGTCCGTACAGGACAAGAAATTCCTCTAAAACGAAATCAAAATACCAAGTTAATACTTGGTATGGCCGCCTTTTGCTGCAATTACACTCTGTAGGCGTCTTTTCATCGAAAGAGCCAACTTTTGGGTTGTTGCGGGCGAGATCTTCTGCCACTCTTCCATGAGAACTTCCTTTAGCTGATTCTTGTTCTGAATTGTATGTTCTCGGATCTTCCGTTCCAGATGATCCCACAAATTCTCTATGGGGTTGAGGTCTGGTGATTGGGGAGGATGTGGAAGCGTCGATTTGACATTGTAGAGCAGCCATTCCTTCACGAGCTTCGAGGAATGCTTTGGGTCGTTATCTTGAACGAAATAGAAATTAGATTCGTGACCCAATTTCATCGCACTGTCCTTCAGATTGCTCTTCAATATATCCAGGTACACGAATCGATCCATGATGCAGTCAATGAACGTCAAGTTTCCGGTGCCGTTTGCGCTAAAAGCACCCCAAACCATGACATTTCCACCACCGTGCTTTACTGTCGGCCTCAGATTTTTTGCATCCAATTCAGTGTTTGGTTTGCGCCACACTCTAACTAATCCGTCAGACCCAAAAATATTGAATTTGCTCTCGTCCGTGAATAGAACGTTCTGCCAGAACTCTTCTGGCTCGACCACGTACTTTTGGGCGTATTCCAGCCGCTTTTTCATATTTTTGGCAGATATGAACGGCTTCTTCCGTGCAACGCAACCTCGGTAACCTTTATTATGGAGAGCATTCCGTACTGTTTGGGGGTTAACTTTGATATTGGCGTACTTCGACAGACTGTCAGCAAGTTTGGGAGCACTCAACCTAGGATTTTGTTTAATTTCCCGCAAAAGTATGCGATGGTGACGAGTTGTCAACTTTGGCTTACGGCCTCTTCCGGGAGTCGTCTCTAGAGATTGTGTTCTCTGGTAGTTCTGAAGCACATACTGAACCGATGATCGTGGGCGGTTTACTATGCCTGCAATTTCGGACAAGCTTTTACCATCATTCTTCAGGCGAATAATAAGTTTCCGAACTTCTATCGGAATTTTTCGGTGAGAAGCGGCCATTTTCCTGAAAATTAACGCTGGAATACTCAAATTTCAGAGAAAAATACTAAAATATGTAAATTTTACCTTGTCTGCTGTTGTAAACAGTGGTAAATTCTTCTCTGTAATGCAACGCGTGCTTTTGCTTTTGACAGATCGACGTACATTTGTTTACTCGACTTGTTTGAAATAAGGACGTAAGTGTACGGACAATTTTTTGACATCATTTTTGTAACTTTTTTAGGTATATGATGGTTTTATCTGATAGAGATGTATTTATGTTTACTTGAATGACTGTGAGACGAAAAGGATACATTTTTACAGTAAATGAAACAAAAACACTTCAAAAGGGTCTCAGTTTTAATTTTTCTTTCAACGATGCAACATTTCAGTCAGTGCTGTACGGACAATTTATTGATACAGTGTAACGCGAATTGTATTTATTCAGCCCACGGGGAGTAGCGTGAGCAGATTCCGATTCCGAACTTGGCTTCAAACCCTGTTCAGTTTTCGAAGCAATATTTGCTTCACCAGCAAGCAGCATGTCGATCGCAACCTACGAAGAAATTCTCGATCTCCCGAATCACCCGGGGAAGCTTCTTATCGACGTTCGTGGCGCCGACGAGCTTGCCAAAACTGGCAAAATTCCTACCAGCATCAACATTCCGCGTAAGTATCTATCAGCAGAATTTTGATTTAAAAAAAAAGTGGACAGTTTCCCTTAACATACAAATCCAGTGGAGGAAGTAGCAAAGGCATTATCACAGGAAACCACCACGGAGGACTTCCAGCGTCTGTATGGAGTTCCTAAGCCAGCGTTCGATCACTACATTATTATGAGCTGTCGTACGGGGCGAAGGAGTCAGATGGCAATCGATACCATTACCGCCCACGGATATACAAAGTAAGACATTCTGTGCGCTTTGTTGCCTTGGAAGGGGTGCGAACTTCTTAGAATTGCGCTTAGTCATCGTGTGTACCAGTACCATATTTTTGCGCGCACCATGATAGTAGCTTTGTCTGCTTCGTTTCCATTACAGTGCCCATCCTGGATCAGGACTTGAATCTCCCGGCTGATGAGTTCAACGCCAAATACGGTCGCGATAAACCGACCTTAGAAGCCGAAGTGATTTTCCACTGCAATCGCGGTGGAAGAGCTCAAAAGGGTACCGATCTGGCCACCAGTCTCGGATTCCAGAAGTACGTTTCCGGTTGATATGCTTCGTTATTCGCTTTATTTGTATGTGCCAAAAACCTCACTTTCTGTTATCTATGTATTGCTTTGAGCGACTTTGATGTTGGCTTTATTATCTGCTTATTTAGTTTATTGATTGGAAAGGTAGCCAGAATGAATTCCATGTTTTGTTCCATTTCAGTGCAAGAAACTACAAGGGATCTTGGACCGAGTGGGCTGAAAAGCAGGGTAAGTAGCTCAGTACGATTTCACGCAAGTTTTGAGCGTTTGTAATATATTTCTTGTGAAAAAAAAAATGGTAGATGGTTACATAAACAAAACGATGATGACAGGCCAGTCATGAATTAACATCTAAGAAGGCATTGCAAAAGTGTTTGCAATAGCAGGGCTTTCGGAAAAGCTAAAAGCTTCTCAACACATGTCAGTCTCAACTAATTCCCTATTATATTACACATGAATCTCCTCCAGTTGGCCCCAACTGGGACCCATTTTTACCTTAACCCTCAGCGGCAAACTGAGCTTCGCACAGTTCTCCATACTGGATTTCAGGATCTTTGCAACCTTCCGCACCTGATCCCGTGGCACTTCGAAAATCAGTTCGTCGTGCATGTGCAACACCAGCTCGACCTGTTCCAGCTTGAGCGTCTGCCGGTACTTGCGTAGATTTCTAATCATTCGCAAAATAGCATTCTTCAGAATGTCCGCCGCCGAGCCCTGTACAGTGGTGCACACGGCTTGTCTTTCTGCTTCGGAACGTTTCTTTGCATCGGTGCTATGAATTGCCGGAAGGTAACGTCTCCTACCGGTAAGCGTTTCAATATAGCCTCGATCTTTCGTTACCTGGACGACCTTGTCCGCGTAGCGTCGAATGTCCGGATAGGTCGTGTGGAACTGTTCCATCAACGTTCGGGCTGTGTCTTCTTCGACGTTTAACTCTGCGGACATTGATTTGGCACCCATTCCGTATATAACACCGTATACAATGGCCTTGGTGTAGTTGCGCAGCTCATCGGACACTCGGCTTTCGTCTTCGATGTGATTCCACTTCGCTGCGATTCCCCGGAAGACGTCCTTCCCACCGTGCATTACTGCTAGAAGCTTCCGATCCTGCGATAAATGTGCTAAAACGCACAATTCAAGCTGGCAGAAATCGGCCGATAGGAGTATTCGATCTGCGTTTGAACATGCGAATGTACTTCGACAACTGAATAGCTCCACCTGTCCGGGATCAATTTCAACCTGGAATAGAATTTAAATTTTTTTTAGAACATCCCAGTCTAAGCTAATTACCTATCTTACCTTGAAATCTTTTACGACCGTCTGCAAATTCGGTTCATGCATCGAGATCCTACCGGTGGACGTGAAGCAATAACTGCTCCCGTAGATTCTCTTTCCGTCCCGAATCGCTCGATACAACGGCTCAATCGTTCGACTGAGATTACTCTCAATCTTCCGATAGGCAATGACCAGCGCTGACAGCGGGGTGTCGATCTTCTCCAATACCTGACGGCAGGTTTTCACTCTACCGTTACGTTCTCGGGGAACTTTCAACGCCGCTGCCACTTCGCTGACCGAACCGAAATCTAGCTTCCGTCCTCCGTTCAGGGTACGAACCCGTTCCGCGATCCGATCCTTAGCCAACTTGAGGCGATTGATCAGGTGGTCCAGTTTGTTTGCATCGGCTGGGAACCCGACCAGTTCCATTCGGGTCAGCGCAGCGTGTAGGGGCATTTCCCGACTGGTGAAGGTGGTAAGCATGTCCTGCGCTCGGTCAAGCTGATCCAATTGAGACACTTGCGATTGGATTAGGTGCGACACGAGAAAGCTTTCCACCGTGCATCTGAGGCGGGGATCGGGTATTTTTCATTGGTTTTTAAGAGTACGTGAATGGCAGTGATTTACCTGATTTTCGCATCTATGGTGCTCATGTAGTGCAAACTGGGACCGGTGGATCCTGGGCAGCGACCGGCTAGTTGGCACAAGGCAGTGAGCTCCGGGCAGTGTTGTTGGATCTGTTGATGGGGAAGAAAATACGGCTTAATGTTTGTTCTAGCGACTGGGAATCTATCCAGTAAATCATTTGTTTTCAGTAACCTAACCTGTAAGTCTGTCGGTAGTTGTTATTATACATATATGAATGTGTATTTTTAAGTGGAATGAAATGCAGCATACTACATACTTACTCTGAGCGATGTTGAAGGTGAGATGGCTCGAGCTCGTTGTCACCTCTGTGGTGAGACTCGCACATTCGGGGCCGTGCAAATCAAGTGGTTAGTTGATTTGGTTTGCGCGGAGGCTCACCTGGCTCGAATGTTTAAGTCTCACCTAGCAGGTGACAGCGAGTCCACTCAGTGTTATTGCTTGTGTTGCTGGCCCTAGTTTGCATGAAAAAGCTAAGGGTTTCAAGAATTTAACGTTTGAATCTTACTTCCCCTCTTTGTTTACAAAATCAGATACGTCTGTTTGAAAAAGTACTCGAGAATTGTATTCTGACTGATCTTGTTAGTATTAATTTCATTGCAGAGCAAATAGAAATTGAATGTTAGCCATGAAATCAAAATTTTATTTGCTATCTAGCAACTATTAATAACTGCCTAGCGACGCCAATAACTGTGCTACTATGATCGCAATACTTTTTCCTAATCCGCGACGCCTGTCAACTGTCTGAACTTCTGCTGCTTCAGAACAGTCATCGGTTTAATGAGTCCATTAGCGCTGACTGTTACTTTGTAGATGTGTAGTTTCACGACACCATGCTGCAAACTACCACGCACGAAATGGTACCGTATGCTGACTGAAAATTGCTCCACCACTGGGCCTCCTGAATTGTGCGAGACATAGCCATGTATTCCGCTTCGCAGGATGAGAGGGCTGCTTCTTCACATTCCAAGAGATCGCTCCTTCCAGCATCAAGAACACGTAATCGGTTGTGGATTTCCGGTCATCCGCATCTCCTCTTCAATCGGCATCGCTGTAACAAACTGTTTCTGTTGGACCGCTTGTCGAGTATTCAAGCTTCTTGCTGATTGTAACTTTCAGGTACCGAATTCTTCTCTCCACTACATTCCAGTAAGGACGGTACAGTGTAAAGTACTGATTCACGATGTTGGCGTCAAAGGCAACATCCTACCGATTTTACTTGAGCTGCCAACAACAAACACCCAAGTGGTTTCTTCTATGGAACTGTGGTGCTATGGATTTGTCCAACTAGACAGTAGGATTTGCAGGTGTTGCAACTGTGTAAGCATCGGCCATACCAAAGCGATCGATGATATCCTCGATGTAGACTTGCTGATACAACTACAGCTTGCCATCTTCACCCTTCCTTGTGATTCTGATGTCGAGACAATGTTGAGCCTCCCCGAAGTCATTTGGAACCGCTTATGCAGATGAGCCATGAGCTCCTTATTCTGCTTCCGATCGTTCGTGAAAATTTGAAGATCATCGACGTAGATGATTACAAACATCATTTTCGCTCCACGGATTGACAAGTGATCTACGCTCGATCGTGTCTATATCAGCACTATACCCAACAACGCGTTCCATACGCGGCTGGACTGTTTTAGGCCGAAGAGGGCCTTCTTCAAAGGTGGATCGATAAGTAGCGCAGGCGACTGCGGACCCTCCGCAGACAGCGAGGTTGACGAGGTACAGCCATGGACCGATTACAATGGAAACAACTTCTGTGTACAGCAGAGGCCACACCGGCCTTAGTCTAATTGGTAAGGTAAGGCAAGGGCCTTCTTCAGTCTGCACATTTTTCCATTTGACGCTGCAATTCCCTCTGGCTGGAGCATGTAGATTTCGTCGTTTGAAATAGTACAGGTTATAAGCCAATTTACTTGTCGCATGTGTCGTAGTGTACAAGAAATTCAAAAAAAAAGGAGACTTTGTAGGTCCTGCCGGCGTCTCAACCCGATTGTATTTGTAAGATTATCTTATGAACTAGTATATTAAACATCACGGTTTTCGTTCTGCTTTTTTTTTGCTGTACTATTTCAAACTGAGGTTTTTCTAGGTACCCCTTTGTGCCCAACGCTGAAAATTTCAGGAATACTAGTTCATAAGATAATCTTTCAAATACAATCTGTTTTAGACCCTGCCAGGACCCGGCTCAATTTTTAAAGGCGGTTGATTATGACGTCATACAGACATTTGAATCACCATATATCAAAATGTGGTCACCAGAGAGCATTGGTGTGTTCAGCAAAAATGTGTATTTATGCCGTTTTCATAGTAAACAACTGGTTCCAATACTCCTCAATTCTTTACTCTGCACTCAAGGTCAGCACCTAGCATTTTAACAAGTTCCATCGGAAGTAACTTGGCGTTATTCACAACATACTTGGAGCTTTCACTGGATGCATCGGCTGGTGGATTGAGGCATTGGCAATATTTTATAAACAAGTTCTGCAAACCAGACTTCTGACTTAGGAATACGTTTTCAATTTAAAAAAAAATCCACATTGCGACCGTCACGAAAAGTGGTCAGGTTTTGAATATTAACATTTTAGTCATTTCTCAAAAGATTTTCAAATCTTTTACACCGATCGCAAAGTATTTCCTACGCATATCCAATTTCAATAGAGAACATTGTTGATTTCGAGTCACATACTATTGAAAAATTCATAAATTTTAAGCCTTGTATTAAAAAGTAAATTCACTCCTTCAGGCCTAAGGGGTCGTATATGACCCATAAAGGACAATAACTGTATATAATCACACAGATTGAACAAAAATGTACACCGTCTTCGGCAAAATTTGTTTTCCATCAAATTCTTATATCTGGAAAATATAAAAAAAAACTTATGAGCTTAAGAGCTAATTGACGACCTAGAACATTCTTAATATGAAGAAGTTCAGGAATAAAAAAAAAATACCATATTAAAAGCGTAAAGCGTTTTAACAATATGTACATATTCATACGTATTGTTAAATTCTAAGTTGATAAACGTTTCATCTCTTTGTACTCTTCTTGGGATGTTCTAGTTCATACAAAATGCCACTTGAGTTCAGAACCTCAGGATCTACAGTTATAACAGTAGCCTTTAGAAGCTATAATGGTTACGTTGTGTATTTAAAGCACATCAATGAAAGACCTTTGGAAGGTCAACAGCCATTATTTGAGACCTTTGTGGTGTCCCTAGGTCATCAGTTGTACCAGTAGGTGTTTGGAGTGTGTAAAGGAACAATATGTATTTATTAACATAGATTGAATAGTGCGTAAGGCCAACAGACATAATGCGACAATCTTGGGATATTCCAGGTACTCCAAACTATCCTAGAAGTAAAAAACATCAGATCTACAGTTGTAACAGTAGTTTTTTTCCAGCTATATCTGGTGACCATACGTATTCAAACATATAGGAATCTTTTTTGAAAGGTCAACAGTCGTAATTTTATCCAACTTTGAGATCCTCTAGATAATCCAAACCGTCGCGGAGTCCAGAACTGGAAATATACTGTTGTACCAGTAAAGTTTTTTGAACTATATAAAGTTACGTCACGTATTCAAGTATATTCGGTGAACATTTTCGAACGTAAAAATACATCAGAAAATTAACCTTGGGATAGTCACGTCATCCAAACTGTCTTAGCGTTCAGAACTTAATATACGGTTGTAACAGTAAATTTTAGGCAATCCAAAGCTACAATAAATATTCTAACATATTCGGTTAATACTCTCGAAGTCAAAACACATTATAAAGCAATATGACATGTTCAAGGTCATCCAAACTATCCTTGAGATCCAGAACGATGTATATTGAAACATATTCATTGAATATTTTGGAAGAACAACAGACATTTTGAGATAATCTTCGGATGTTCTAGGATAGCCAAAACTTTCCTGAATTCAAAACTCAGAAAATGTGACGATTTTAAGTTTTGAATTGCTGCTTAAAATCTACTGCTTTTTGGGCTAAACAAAGTAAGTAATATGCATTTGACCAAATTAAGAAATTTTTTTGGAAGGTCAATCGATATAATGAGATATCTTTGGACTGTTGAGGTTCCATAAAAACTGATCTTGAGTTCCGAACTTAAGATATACAGTAGTAACAGTAGCTTTTTGAGCTATACAAAAGCTACGATAAATATTCAAACATATTCAATGAATATTCTGAAACGTCTACAGACATCATAGGATAACTTTGCTAATTTCGGTCCATTCAAACTTCCCTTCAAAATTTAAGATCTACGATTGGAACAATAGCTTTATTGGCTCTCCAAAAGTTAACTGAGCTTGCTCGGCACCGAATACTCCAAGATTATCTCATAATGTCAGTTAGTCTTCGAGGACATCAATTAAATATGTTTGAATACATATCATAACATTGTGAAGCGGATAAAGCTACTGTTACAACGATCTATCGTAAGTTCTGATCTCTGGGCAGTTTCCCGGATGACCTAGCACATCTCTAAAAAAATATTTCCTACTTTTTTCATCATTTCTATGTTATTGAGCCCCAAATCCAATCACGCATTCACCAAATTCCTTGTTTAAAATAGGCCTGAATGGGCAGGTAGCCAGTTCTCGCATATTGTCGAAAATGTCCTCTGAAAGTGAAGTATTCGCATGCAACACATTGGAGAAACTTACAAAACTCGACCGGCGATGAATTCGCACCAACCTTTCCAGATCAGCGTCCATTAGATGTATTAGTAGTTTCTTCCCCTCTAAAAGAAACCTCAGAAAATATCATTGAAATAGATCAGTATGCTTATCAATAGCTTGAGAACTTTATTAAAAAATTTGAGATCAAATTCTACTTAACAGAGTTTTGCAACTTTGCCGAAAAATATTCGGTTTAACAGTAGTCAATGCAAAATAAGAATAAACTTAAATAATTGATGAATTGTGGATTTTTAAATTCACTGTATCATAAACTAAAGGGCGAACTCGAAATTATTGCGACACCGAAAATGTCATGCCAATTTTCTTATAATGTTTAGAATCAAACCAAAATTTTAGGGTAGTTTTATACATATATTTACTTCAAAAATCGAAAAGAAAAGTTAACTCGATGGAGCCTTGAGTGTAACAGTGAACGTATTTTCGCTTGATGCCCTCCATCAAAGTCTTTACAGTGTCATCCGGTACCAGTATTCTCAGTTTTTTTTCCATTTTCTTAACATGTGCTCCTCGTCTTTGACTGTCTTCTTACTCTTCCGAAGTTCCCGCTTCATCATTGCCCAGTACTGCTCCCCCGGGCGCAGCTCCGGACAGTTTGGCGGATTCATATCCTTTGGAACAAAATGGACAGAGACCGGCCTCATACCACTCCAGGACACTTTTAGAATAGTGGCATGATGCCAAATCTGGCCAAAATAGCGGAGCTTCGTCGTGCTGCTGCAAGAACGGCAAAAGGCGCTTCTCGAGGCACTCAGATTTGTAGATCTCGCCAGTTACTGTGCCCTTTGTCACGAAAGGCTCACTCCTCAGTCTGACAGATGGCCTGCCAAATGAGATATTTGGAGGCGAACTTCGACATTTTCTTCTTCTTAAATTTGTCGTCCACATAGAACTTGCTCTTGCCGGTGAAAAACTCCAACCCCGGAATTTGCTTAAAATCGGCTTTTATATACGTTTCGTCGTCCATCACACAGCAGCCATATTTTGTCAGCATCTTCTCGTAGAGCTTCCGTGCCCGAGTTTTAGCCGTCGATTGTTGCCGCTCATCACGGTTTGGGAAGTTCTGTACCTTGTATGTATGTAGTCCAGCTCTCTTCTTTGCATTCTGGACGTAGCTCTGCGACATGCCGATCTTTTTAGCCAAATCACGGCTTGAGACGTTGGGATTTGCTTTAATCATCCGCTTCACCTTTCCCTCCGTCTTTTTGTTCTCCGGTCCCGGTTTTCTTCCAGCTCCTTTGCCGTGGTCCAACGTCAACCGCTCCTGGAACCGCTTCAACACTCTGGAGACGGTTGAATGGTGAATGTTCAACATTTTTCCCAACTGCCGGTGCGACAGGTCAGGAAATTCCAGGTGTTTGGAGAGAATTTGTTCTCTCGACTCGCGTTGTTTCACCTCCATTTTCGTTGAATCGAAAAACACGACTTCGAGTTTGACAGCATGTAAACAATACAAATCAATGAGAAAGTGTGCAAAATTTGGTTGATTTTTACCCAATGGTAAAAAAGTTATGCCGTGTTGAATGTGTCGCAATAATTTCGTGTTCGCCCTTTAAGAATATTTGTCTCAGAAATTTCCTAGAAAAAATATAAAATTCTATTGTACGAATTTGAATGGAACTTTGAAATCATTACGCTTTTATAAACTGGTTGAAATGCAGTGTATCCAGATTTCACCTATGATTGAATTGAGTTCGCTTGCCTGTCGGGATACGAACAATCAAATCTAGATTCAGAATAACTATCAGTCCTTTATCTGATTTACAATTCGTTTCCACTTTTCTCGACTATTTGGATACCAAAAGAGCAGTCCGCTTTTGAAAAATACTGAATCTAACAAAATATTTTTGAAAAAAGTGAGTGTAAATCAAAAATGACTTGATTCTTTTATGTACACACTTAAATTTTTGTACAGAAATCTGTAAAAGTTTACCGAATTCTCAACAGCTGAACGTTCGGTAATCTAATTTAACGGATTTCGGTAAAATTTTACCGAAATCCGGTATTTTTTTACAGATAACTGTAAAATTTCACCGAAATCCGTTAAATTGGATTACCGAACGTTCAGCTGTTGAGAATTCGGTAAACTTTTACAGATTTCGGTAAAAAAATCTAAGTGTGTAGTTTCTTCATTGGACATTTTATTTGTATATTGGATAAACGTTTTAAGTTTCCACTCCTATCCCGTTCGATTTGTCACAATAAGAAAGATGGTGTAATATGCGACCACGTGTCGTATTCTAGCGTCGACCAGCGCTCTGCATTTGACAAGTTCAATTGAGGTAGAGGTGGGACAGGGTTGGCCAGGTTTCTAGTTTTAATTTCTCGCTTTTCTTTGTATTTGGCAGAGCCGGTTCATTTGGTTTGCTTTGCTAAAAAAAGAACCGCGGGTTTTTTTTTTTTTTTTAAAACGGGGGGGGGGAAAAAAGACACAAACCCAATAAAAAGGAACCGCCCGCCAGGCCCTGGGGCAAGGGTCTCTCCCCCGCCCCCCATCCAAAAATTTCGCTCGGGCCGTTCTAGAACCTCCTCACAATTCATCGAATCACCCATCGTACCAGCATCTATCGTCGTGTTGGATGGTAACTGACGAGAATGGCCACCACCAGAAGAAGTAATCGCGACTGTCAAAGTCATTATACTTGCCTGGACAACGGCGCTCCCAACCACCGCTCCTTAACTCTTGCTGCGCTAGTCTATTCAGTTGCAGTATGGAGCGCAAAATCGGAACAGGCATCCTCGAAATAGTCCACTGCACTGAACGAATCGACAACGATGGCTTCTGTTGGTATTTCGGTACTACCAGGATTGTCAGGCGCAACATTATCAATCGGTTGTTTAACGTCAGAATGCACAACAGTACCACAGCACACTGCTGCTATCGCATTGGAACTTCTTCACCAGGCTTGATTCCGCCAAACACAAGATGCTCAAGAAATTCCTCCCAGCAAAGCCCCATGAATTCCACCGGCTCCACTCGTTCAGCCGCCCTGACAACGACGCCTTCTTCCAGTGCCACGGCATCTCGGCTAATGTGGAAACGATCATTCACTGGATCATAAGCCCGGTGACCTTTCGTGTCTTCACAATAACTAGCAAAAATACCTTTCTTGGACTTAGGATCGAATTTCTTCCTTTTCGGTTAGCATCCATACCTCTGACGCCAAAGTCACGAGTTCAAATCTCACCCCCGGACAAGTTACGAAAATACCCAAAAGGTATTTCAGTGACTACGACGGGAGATGAACCAGCCCAGGGCTGAAAATCTCGATAATCAAGGAAAAACAAATTCTTCCTTTTCACTTCCGGTACCCAAGAAACCGGAACAGAAGTCCAAAGCTGTGCTGGATATTGTACAAAGTGATGTGTGCGGTCCTATGAATATCAAAAAGCCTGGACGATGCCGTTATTTGCTCGTTTTCATCGACGGCTTCAGCCGATATACCTGGGTGTTTTTTCCTGCGTCAGAAATCTGAAACGGAAGACTGCTTCAAGCGCTTCGTGCGGATGGCCAAAACACTATTTGGAAGACCGCCGAAGGTACTCCCTACAGATTGCGATGGAGAGTATACGAGCGGGGCTTTGGAGAAGTGTTGCCATGAAGAAGGAATACTCCAGCAAATCACCACAGCAGAATGGCGTATCGGAAAGGAAGAATCGCTCGTTGATCGAAATGGCACGTTGTATGCTCTTAGATGCTGGGATGGGGTATCGATACCGAAGCTGTAATTACCGCGAATCACTTACGGAACATTTTTCCAACAAAAGCGAAGGATAGGACACCGTATGAAATCGTGTTTGGGGTGAAGCCAGACCTTACCGATTTGCATGTGTTTGGTTCCCTGGCCTGCGAGAAGCGAACGAAGCTAGAAGCGAAAGCGGTTAGAATGACAGTCGTCGGATATTCTTCACAGCATAAAGCGCTTCGATTGATCGATTTGGATACCGATAAAGTAGTCATTAGTCGCGATGTCCGGTTTTTGACACAGGAGAAAACTGAAATCTTCCGTCATGTTGGTCAGTCCAAACCAGAAGATATCGTGGTTTTTCCTATGGAGGCGAACCCAGCAATAGCAAAGAAGAAAAAAAAAATAGAAAAAAAAGGAGGAAACACACATTCCTTGTCGAACGTTCGAGTGTGCAAGTTCAACTTTGGTTAGCTCCGCAATCGAATTACTTTTTTGGTTATTTTTTTTCCACGATCGTGGTTTTTTTTCTGCACTAAAGCTGGTGTAACAGCTAGTTTGATAGTGCCACAGTGCGACGTTCGGAACGAAGGAAGTGGCCTTTACAGGCGAGCCTTGTAAAGGACCATCCAACGACCCGTCATCGACACCGAAAGTGTGAAGAATTTCGTTCTCCCCCACAACGGCTTCATCATCATCATCATCATCATCATCATCATCATCACCGCACCATTCCATCGCGTCGGTCAAGGCTTTGTTCCACACGCACCCGGAGGCTTTTCAATAGCCTATCTACAGACCGACACGAGTAGCTGCCGCATCATACCAAATTGTGTAACAATAGGTAAACATTTCTTTTGATTTCTACTTTGCTCCACTACTGACTGAAGATAGAGGATAATCCCCCTTGCAGGCAGAAGTACTTTTCCGGTAAAATTTATTGCATTTTTTTTTACATAAATTTTTTTTTTTTTTTTTTCTTCGGTTTAAAATTTTGTTTGACGAAGAATATTGTTGATTAATCCTCCCGGATAACACGAAACCTTTCTTAGTATTATAGAAGATTTTTTTTTTTATTATTATTATTATTATTATTATTATTTTTGGTTTGTTATTTCCCTCCTTTTTCCTCAAATTATTGATTAATCCACCTATAAGTGGATATAATCTCATTTTTAATTTTTTTTTCTCTGTGATAGGAGCTGTGTATGTGGATTTTTTTTGAGCATGTTCTAGGTAAATATAATCGCGGCAATAAAATAAATAATTAACCCACCTATCAGTTACGAAAATCTTTATTGTGTCCTACATTTTTATATTATATTTTGTTTTTTATTTTATTTTTTCTTATATTGAATTGAACACATTTGTTTTATTCTCCTCGTGGGCGTTCTAAGTCCCCACGATGGATGAAAATAATCCGAGCCGGGGCTCGGAGGAGTTTGATAGTTCGGATGATGATATTCCTCCTATCCTACAACCTTTTCCTGATATTTCTTTAATGGAGACAGAAAATGCGTCGAAGCCAATTTTAACTGAAGCAACTTCTGGTACATCCTCCTCCGAGCTCCCCCGCCGGAAAGCTTATCCAACCGGATCTAAAGGTCCTTTTCTGGTTTTTTTTCGGCCCAAGAGTAAACCGTTGAATAAATTCCAAATTGAAAAAGATCTGGCAAAGTCGTTTCGGAGCATCCAGGAAATAACCTCTCCCAGTCGCAGTAAGCTTCGCATCACTCTAAGTGATCGCGAAGAAGCTAACAGGATTGTTGCCTCAGAGCTCTTTTCTTTAGAATACCATGTGTATCTTCCCTCGCACGTAGTTGAAATAGCCGGAGTGATCACCGAACCGTTTTTGACGTGCGCTGACATCAAGGCCCATGGAACTGGTGGGTTTAAAAATCGTGCCGTTCCATCAGTTCAGGTTCTCGATGTCAGGCAAATGAACCATGTGTCCTCCGACGGCAAAAAAAGGCCCTCAAATTCGTATTGTGTGATCTTCTCTGGATCTGCCCTCCCGAATTTCCTCGTGTTGGGGAAGCTTTGGTTACCTGTTCGCCTCTATATACCGACGGTCATGCACTGTGATAAGTGCCAGCAGTTTGGTCATACTGCACCTTACTGCTGTAACAAAGCACGATGCGGCAAATGCGGTGAGCAACATGTGGAGGGTCCCTGCAGTACGGACCCCAAGTGTATACGCTGTGGGGAAGCTCCACATGATCTCTCTGCATGCCCGAAGTATGTAGAGCGGGAGAAACATGAAATTCGTTCGTTGCAGCAGCGGTCAAAGCGCTCTTACGCCGAAATACTTAAAAAGATCGCACCGGCCGCTGTTCCACCAGCCCAACCTGACAACAATATCTTTTCTTCCCTGCCCATTGATGATCATGGCTCAGACTTTGAGGATGCTGAGGAGTACTCTGTTGTTCAGACGGGAGCGAAGAGAAAGCGCGCTACCGCAAGACGTCAACGGCACCGTCAGCAAGCATCTCAAAACGCGCTGACTGTAGAACAGGCTCCCCACCCTCCTCTGAACAATTCAAGAAGTGGTGGCAATGCAAAAAAAGTTCCTCCTCCAGGTTTTAAACCACTGGCTGGTGACTTTCCACCACTTCCGGGAACATCTAAAACCCCAGTTGTTCCAGTTTTTTGCCCAGAACGCCAACTACCAAGACATCTGGAATCTCGACCGTGTCAAGTCGAAGAATCCGAAAAAATGTCTCTTTCTGGGATTGTGGAATTCATCTTCACCATTTTCGAGGTCTCACTAACAACGAGAAACCTCATCAACATGATCCTTACATTTGTAAAACCTCTCCTAAAGAAACTGTCTTCAAAATGGCCTCTTCTTGATTCGATCATATCTTTCGATGGATAATTTATCCAATGAGGTCGGGGATATAATCGAAGCACTACAATGGAATAGTAGAAGTATTCTAAAACATTTGGACGCTTTTAAGTTTTTAGTGCACAAATCGCATTGTGACGTATTTGCTCTCTGTGAAACATGGCTCTCTTCTGATAAAGATTTCTCTTTCCACGATTTTAACATTATTCGGCAGGATCGAGGGGACTCATATGGAGGGGTGCTGTTGGGGATTAATAAGCTCCACTCCTTTTATAGAATTGATCTCCCCTCGATGACAGGCCCTGAAGTAGTTGCATGCCAAGTGACTATTCGAGGCAAAAGTTTTAGTATAGCCAGCATATACCTGCCGCCGAATACGGCAATATCCCGCAGGGACCTTTCAACTATTTGCCTCGCAATGCCAGAGCCACGGTTGATCTTAGGAGATTTTAATTCTCACGGTACAGCCTGGGGGGGTCGCCGTACGACGACAACCGTTCTGCATTGATACTAGACCTCATGGACTACTTCAACTTGACTATTTTGAACACTGGGGAAGTAACACGCGTGGCTCCACCTCCAAACCCTGGAAGCAAATTAGACCTCTCAATCTGTTCGAATTCATTATCATTGGATTGCACGTGGAAAGTGATTCAAGATCCCCATGGTAGTGATCACCTGCCTATCAAAATTTCAATCACCAATGGTTCGTGTCAATCTCGCTCGATCGACATTGCGTACGACCTCACGAAGTGCATCGACTGGGGTAAATACGCTGAAGCGATCATCGATGGCGAGCAATCGGTCGAAGTCCTTCCTCCGTTGGAAGAGTATCGGTTTTTATCCGGGTTAATCCTCAAGTGTGCGATTGACGCACAACGCAGACCGGTACCAGGATCAACAATTCGCCGACGTTCGCCCACTCCGTGGTGGGATGACAAATGTACTGAGGTCTACCGTGAAAAATCAGTCGCGTTTAAAGCATATCGGAAGCGCGGTTCGCGAGATAACTACGAGCGGTACATTGCTCTTGAGCGTAAGTTTAAGAGCCTCGCCAAGGCCAAGAAACGCGGATATTGGCGTCACTTCGTCGAAGGGCTATCGCGTGAAACGTCGATGAGGACTCTTTGGACCGTCGGGAGAAGAATGCGAAATGCGTCGTCGGTGAATGAAGACAAGGAAAGCTCTTCCCGGTGGATCTACGCGTTCGCCAAGAAAGTGTGCCCAGATTCGGTTCCGGTGCAACGAATTGCTCGCGATACTCAAACCAATCGTAACGAAATGGATGCGCCCTTTTCGATGCTCGAATTCTCACTTGCTCTTCTTTCATGCAACAATTCTGCACCAGGAATGGATAAAATCAAGTTTAACTTGTTGAAAAACCTCCCAGACGTCGTAAAGAGGCGCTTGCTGAACTTATTTAATCAGTTCCTGGAAAGCAATATTGTCCCGGATGAATGGAGGCAGGTTAGAGTTATAGCTATACAAAAACCCGGGAAAGCCGCGTCGGATTACAACTCTTACCGTCCAATTGCAATGTTGTCGTGTATACGGAAGCTGCTAGAGAAGATGATTCTCCATCGGCTCGACAAATGGATTGAATCTAATGGCTTTCTATCTCATACACAATTTGGTTTCCGCAGAGGCAAAGGAACGAGCGATTGTCTTGCGCTGCTATCAACAGAAATACAGCTGGCCTATGCTCAAAATGAGCAAATGGGTTCAGTTTTCATGGACATTAAGGGGGCTTTTGATTCAGTTTGTGTAGACGTCCTTTCAGACAAACTCCACGAGTGTGGCCTTTCACCATTATTAAACAACTATTTGTACAATTTGTTGTCTGAGAAACATATGAGCTTTTCTCATGGGTCTTCGACAACTTCACGAATTAGCTACAAGGGTCTCCCCCAGGGCTCTTGTTTAAGCCCCCTTTTTTATAATTTTTATGTTAGAGACATCGATAGCTGCCTCATGGAAAATTGCACGCTAAGACAGCTTGCGGATGACGCCGTTGTTTCATTTGTAGGACCAGGGGCGAACAACCTGCAGGGACCGTTGCAGGATACCCTAGACAATTTGTCTACCTGGGCTGTAAAGCTGGGTATCGAATTCTCCCCGGAGAAAACAGAGTTAGTTGTTTTTTCTAGGAAGCGTGATCCAGCACAGATACCGCTTCAACTCACGGGTAAAATAATAACTCAAAGTTTGTCTTATAAATACCTAGGGGTCTGGTTCGATTCTAAATGCACCTGGGGAAAGCACATTAAGTATCTGCATCAGAAATGCCAGCAGCGAATAAACTTCATGCGTACTATCACCGGAACATGGTGGGGAGCCCACCCGGAAGATCTGATAAAGCTGTATCGTACAACGATTCTGTCGGTTCTCGAGTACGGTAGCTTCTGTTTTCAATCCGCCGCGAAAACTCATATTCTGAAGCTGCAGCGAATCCAGTACCGTTGTCTTCGTATCGCGTTAGGCTGCATGAACTCAACTCATACTATGAGTTTGGAGGTATTAGCAGGAGTTCTTCCTTTATCAGATCGTTTTGTGGAGCTATCGTTCCGGTTCCTCATCCGCTGTGAGGTGCTAAATCCATTGGTAATTGAAAATTTTGAAAAGCTAATCGAACGAAATCCTCAAACTAAGTTCATGACACTGTACCATTGGTACATGACTCTGGAGGTGAGCCCTTCTTCGAATGTTCCTAATCGTGATTACTCCCAAGACTTCTCTAGTTCTACTGTAGTTTTTGATCTGACCATGAAGCAAGAAGCTCGTGGAATACCAGATCCACTCCGTTCGGAGTACATTCCATCAATTTTTTCAAGCAAGTTTGGCCATATCAGAAGTGACAGAAAGTTTTACACCGACGGATCAAAAACAAATGATTCCACTGGATTTGGTGTTTTTAACGAAATTCATAGCGCCTCCTTCAAACTTCAAAATCCTTGCTCCGTATACGTCGCAGAATTGGCGGCTATACACTATGCATTAGAGCGAATCGCCTCTCTTCCCTCTGATCAATTTTTCATTTTTACGGATAGTCTCAGCTCACTTCAGGCTATTCGTTCAATGAGGCCGGCTAAGCACTCACCGTATTTCGTTAGCGAAATACGGTCTCTTTTGAGTGCGCTATCAAACAATTCCTACACCATCACCTTGGTTTGGGTCCCTTCCCATTGCTCCATTCCGGGTAATGAGAAAGCGGACTCACTTGCCAAGGTGGGCGCTATGGCAGGCGATATTTATGATCGACAAATCGCCTTCAACGAATTTTTTGCTATTTTCCGTCAACAAGCCTTGATCAGCTGGCAACAAAAATGGGATGAAGGGGATCTGGGCAGATGGTTACATTCCATTCTCCCACAGGTATCGAAAAAATCGTGGTTCAGAGGGTTGGATATTAGCCGGGATTTTATCAAGGTAATGTGTCGTCTAATGTCCAATCACTACTCGTTAGGCTCTCATTTCTATCGAATAGGTCTCTCAGACACCAATCAATGCGGCTGTGGTGCAGGTTATCAGGACATCAACCACGTTGTCCGGCATTGCCTCGATTACGAAATTGCCAGATCTGATCTTTGCGCATCCCTACGGGCCCGAGGGAAACCAGAGAAGGAAGATATCAGAGACGTGCTGGGTAAGCTGGACTTGGACTATATGGGGCTAATTTACAAGTTCTTGAAACAAATAGATGTATTCGTTTGATCCTCTCTTAGCTGTCGCTAACATGTCCACCTCGTCCCCTCCCCCGTAATACCCCTTCTATTGTATCGTTTCAGCTTAACGCAATGCAACATCTACGCCAGACCAACAGCAACAATATCGCATCGCCATCTTCTGTTGAAAGCCAACGTTAAGATTCCTACTTCCCCATTCCTACCCGAATCATTGTAATCCCTAACCTCGACCAAGCCGCGAGTTTTTTCGGCTTTCCAAAACTAACCTAGTTAATAAGTTATTATCGTTGTAAAAATGAAAAAGATCAACTCGGCTTTTCCGTTATGCCTATGGCACTTGAGCCTTATAAATAAACAACTAAGTTAAAAAAAAATATATTATCTCAGAGCAGATGTTGATAAAACCCAGAATCCACTTACATTCGCCTCCACAGGGTTCATTTGTCTCTTGCTGGTAGTGGGCATCTATAATAAAAATCTTCAACTTACCATTGCCGCCAAAGGGATGACCTTATCTTCGGCCTGCAGCAGCCAACACGCCACCTTCGGATCGCGTAAATTCGCCATCAATTCCTGCTGCAGCGAAAGCAATCCACTTCGATAGGCCATTTTCAGCTGATCCTTGGCATCGAACATATCTACGGTTGCTCCTTCACGCGCGAACAACCGTCTCATCGCAGTTTGCTTCAAATCACACTTGATACTCTGATTCCTACGTAAATTCAAATAATACACTGCATTGACCGATTCCGATTCCGAAACCTCACCCGTTTCCGGAAACGTAAACGCAACTCCACTCAGATACAGATTTTCTCCGAAAACATAAGGGTAGTTTTTCACAATCTCATCCTGTTCGCATCGACCCTGCTGGTTAATTAGCAAATTGCCACCAATAATCGATTTCGATCGATCAAATTTGTTCACCCCAAACGAAACACTAACTGAACTACACTGATCCAAAATGCCCTCGAACTTCTGGAACAATCCCAAATCGGCACACAAATCAACCACATGTATTCTGTCATACTTGCCGCCTGCTCCTTGAGCGGACGACACCTTGTCATCGCTCAACACGTGGGAAAAGTTCATCAGCAGCGAATTGTGAAACTGTTCAATTTCCCTATTGCTATCCGCGTTGGACACTTCGAACGACGTCACCGATGGCGGTGGTGGTGGTGGCGGCGCCTGAGCCATCGGAGAGAACAGATTCTCACTATCGACGTTTTGCCCCATAGGTGATTCAACAGTTTCCACCTCCTCAACTCTTTCCTCCCAATCTGGATTTCGTACACCCATTTCCAGCTGGATGTATTCCCGGGCTTCCTTAACCAGTAGCTTGGCCGCCTCTTGCACCGTCAGCCCAGCCCTTCCCGTTACGTACAAATTGCGCTGATTCAGTCTCCGTCGGGCATCGAATTCCGCTTCCCCATCCCTTCGTTGTTCCGTTTCGAAGCTCACGCAGTTGTACAGAATCCGTTCGACGTCCAGTGGATCACTGTTAGCCAGTTCCAGCAAACCGGTGATACCAGCGTTGAACAACAACCGAGCTCGTTGACTGTTCAGACTGGCTATCCGCATCAGATCCAATAAGTCGGGCTGTACTCCAAAGTAAAGCCGTTCTCGGAACTGCTTGATGATCATCGCTAATAAATTCCAATTTAGCGAAGCACAGAATGCAGTTACGATACCTGAAATTTCAACTTTTTGATGATTTATTCCGTTAACACACGTACCGATACGCACCTGCGAAAGTCGAGGCAACCTGCTGCAAACTTTGTAGCAATCCTCGAGTACAGTGGAATTTCTGCGCCACCACGCTCAGGGGTTCCTCATCGACCAACTGTTTCAAAGCCAGCGCCGTATAGAACCGCTTATGAGTCAACAACGCATCCCGGTCTGCCTCACCAATCTTACCGCGTAGCCCTTTAACCAAGAAGGCATCCCGTATCCCGATCAACTCACCAACCCGTCTCATCGCAGCGTCCATGTTCTCCCACCGTTCGAGGAAATCCACCCAGCTGATGTCCTGCCACTGGTAGCTAACGGAATACGGTGTCACCAGATAGATGGCGTGCAGTTCCGATTCCAGCACAAAACACTGGCGAGACTTTTGCAGCTCGCCAAACAACAGGAACCCATCGCGAGGTGCCATCGAAGCCGACAGGCAAGCATTCCCCAGCGGTGTGGACACCAGCAGCGATTCTCCACTATCCGCGCTGGTCTGCATCCGGATGAATTCGTACTCCAGCAGGAAGCGAACACAGCTGGCCACTGGATCGACCTGATCGAGCTGCTGCTGTTGGTTGGAGTCGGCTTTTTTGGGCCATGCCGTCCGTCGGTGACTTTGTTCCAGCGAGTCCATGCTGAAGGTGAAGCGGCACTTCTTTTCGCAGCTGAACAACGTACAGTTGACGAACGTTTCCAGATCGACGGTGCTGCACGCGACGCCCGAGGCGATGATCTCCAGAATGGCACGTTTCAGGTGGCTCTGGGAAAGGGGTAAAGGGGGGAAAAAAGGTTAAAATTGCCATTGAACATGATAGGTGTAGTTCGATACGGCGGATTTAGAGCAACCTTACCAATCCGGTATTAAACTTATTTTAGCAGCGCAACACCATTACCTCACACCACACCGGGCGCTGCTAAATGCGCTAAAATAGTAGCGAGGCTCTCGGGAAGTATCGGGTGCTCAAATATATCAGCGGGATAGAAGCCCGGGAGACGGTTGCTGTATGGTATCAGGTTTGTTATTGTTGTTTTTATTTGCGGTTTATTCGCAGGTA
>JAHHFK020005207.1:0-27428 GCA_024533555.2 Aedes koreicus
GATTATCATCGATGATTTCCTCCAAATTTCCCACCGACATAGGCGTTCCTCGCAAATCGTCAACCTTGGAACGTTCCTCTTCGATTTTTTCATCCTGTGGCTTCAGGCGTTCCTGGTTACGGATGAATTCTTCCTCCATCAGAAGATAGTCTTTGATACGTTCCAACTTTAGCAGTTTTAGACGACATCGGGTGTGCGGGGTAGCGAGCGGCAGTTTCATGGCTGCATCTGGTCCCTTTGACTTACGCTTCTTTTTTTTCCAACGCGCGTTGGAATTGGTGGTTCATATTTTTTCTTCTTATCTTTATCATCCTTTTTATCGCCGCTCCCTCCGGCTGATTGATTTTGACCCTAAAACACAAGAACATTCCGTATTCAATGAATTGCGTACAATGACTATCATTATTAGAACAACATAACCTCTTAGCAAAAATAATAAAATAATTACGATGCCTTATGACAAGCTAAGAGCGGCACTCAGAGACGATGGACCATCTCTATCCTTGTAAATATATAGCGAAATATAAAATTTAACAAACTTACCATTTTTCACAATGAAAGTTGAGTAAATCCAAATTAAACCGAGACCGATCCGATGTAGCTTCCGTGAGTTTACACTTTTCTCATCGATTAGTTTGCTGAACTATTGACAGATGACAACCAAATACCCTGGAGACTGAAGATGTCATGAAACAAACCAAATTTGGATTAGCTCAATCAAAACTAAACCTACCCAAAAATGGGTAACTATGTTGTGAGTGCCAAAATCTCGAGTTGATTATGATAAGGGCCTTAAGCCAATTATAAAAAAATGACAGTAAACTTTGATCTCTCACGAATCACATAATAAATTTCATATGGTTGTTTTTCGTAACGACCTATTTGGGGTGTCATCCAAACCATTGAAGAAATGGTTGGAGGATTTGTAATATCGTTCGTTTAAGGTAATTTTTTATCAGGTTACCTATCCCATCCAAAACAAATTGGTTCTATCGTGGCTAGTTAAAATGAATTAAACCTTAAATTTGACAGATGAAGAATTTTCAAATGACCCTGCTGACGAGGGGCAGTTATATTCATAAATTTACTAAATTTCAAACACTTACTGCGCTATATACTGTACACACTTACAAAATTTTACAGTATTCGGTAATTTTTGTTGTTTGTTTTTACCGGATTTCGGTGAAATTTTACAGTATTCCGGTAAAAAAATTACCGGAACTTGTCAAATTTTGATGAAATCCTTTAAATCGGATTACCGAACGTTCAGCTGTTGAAAGTTTGGTCAACAATTACCGAATACTGAAAAATTTTCTTCGTGTGAAGGTTAAAATTTCAAATATTCAAGGAAAACGCACTGAAAAATACTTAAAACACGAAAAATACATTCTCATTTAAATTAAATACTACATAATACCAGAATGCAGTATATTACTCATTTTGCATTAGTATTAGCATTGACTTTTGCACACCTCGTGGATGGACCTGCGATGATGAATAATTCGTTGAAGACATTGCAAGTCATGCAATAATCATAATAATCGTTGGAGACTGGGAGGATTTGGTATCTACCTTAAGAAGACACGGGAAACCGACGTAGCCTTCAGTAGACATAAAAAAGGGAAATGAATAGTCAGAGATAGTTAAACAAAATGTCCTGTTTGGTGTACAGAACAAAAATTGATTTAAAAATAGTTGTTGGGAACATCTAGTCCAAGAAGGTTAAAAAGTGATGCTCCGTTTTTCTTCAAACGATTGTGATCATAGTATTAACTATAGTCCTAGCTCCTCCCTTAGCTCAGTCGGTAAAGGTTCAGCTACAAAGCAACACCATGCTGGAGGTGGCTGGGTTCGATTCCCGGTCTGGTCTAGGAATTTTTTGTTAAGGAAAATTTCTCGACTCCCTGGGCATAGGGTATGATTGTACTTGTCACACAATCATACTAATGCAAAAATGGTACTTGGCATCGAAAGCTCTCAATTAATAACTGTGTAAGTGCATTTAGAACACTAAGTTGAGAGCAAGCAATATGCTAATCGTGAAAGCAATATGCTTGAAATGCTAAAGAAGAAGATAGTCCTTGCTCCATTTGGCTTATGGTTATAGCGCCGTTACTCGCTCTCTGAAAAGAGAAGAATGTCAGAGAACGGGTGAGAAAGTATGGGTGATGAAAACGAACTTATCAGAGGATTCGCACTTATAATTGCATCACTGCACAAAAACATCGCACCACAGGGGACGCCAGATCCATTGTACACGGCACCGGTGAGTGGCGGTGCGAGCACACCGCTATAAAAATAACTACTGGACGTACTTACCTTACCAATCAGACTAAGGCCGGTGTAGCCTCTGCTGTACACAGAAGTTGTTTCCATTGTAATCGGTCCATGGCTGTACCTCGCCAGCCTCACTGCCTGCGAAGGGTTCGCAGGTCACCTTCTACTTGATCAATCCACCTTGCTCGTAGCGCGCCTCTTCTCTACTGGACTAGGGTGGCAATTAATGTATGGGATAAGAGATGTCACAAAGTTTTTATATCACATCATGTTTTGAAATCGAAAAAGGCAAATTTTATCCGTTTTGGACACATAACGGTTGACAAACGTCGGTGTTGGTGCAAAAAGTATTAGTAAGATAAGAGTTAGGCTGATTTGATAAGGTTTCGAGCAATACTAATTTTTAATAATTGTTAATAATTGTTGAATAATAATTACCTTTATCTTTCTAAAGACTTACTACCTCATTAAGAGATTAAAGAGTTTTCGCAAATTCTAGCTGATTCAGGAAATGACAAAGCTTTTTATATAGGATCTGCAAACTTTAGAGTTGTCAAAAAAAACTAAGAGAGGTTCAAGATGCGAGTTCCAAACAAACCAAACAGTACACTTCCACCGCAATGAGTAGCAACTTAAACTGATTAATGATGAACGTGATAGCTGGAAAGATACCACACCAAAAGAAAAATACGATACCAAATTATTGATTAGAAAAGCATCTCCAGGCACAATTTATCAAGATACAAGATTTTGCTTTTTGTTTTTTTTATAGTAAATAAATATTTAATAATTTTTTTTTTTTGGGGGGGGGGGGGGGTGGTTGTGAAGGAAGTAATTTTGGGGTTTGTGGGGGGGGGGGGGGGGTGGTTTTTTTTTTTTGTGTTTTGTTGGTTTTTTTTGGGGAGGTGGTCTTCTCCAAAAAGAGAAAAAAATGTGGATAGTGGTTTTATAACAACAAACAGACGTAACACTAAGAACAAATTGCCTTACAATACATCGTCATAAATTTAAATTTAGATACGTTAAAACACTAGCGCTATCTGACGGCCGCTCTGCCCATTTCAGTGTCAACCATGTTTGATTGTCTTGCCTGCCGCAACAGCTGCCAACGAGCGCGCCCATGAAACACACGCACACTACTTCAGGCTCGCTTGACTGTCAATCGTTTGTTTTGAAGCAAGCGAAGCAGGTTCGTAGAAAAGTGAAAATTAGTGGACGCTTGCTCCTCCGTTACATCCTCAGTCAATTCATGATTGAACGGACTGGCAAGGAACTCGATGTCTTGGAATTCAATTTCCGTTTCGTGGGATGGTTCACCAGGAATCTCAGGAATAATGTGCGTAGCAGCAGGTTGCGACGGGATGGCATTGCCACGTAACCTAAACAATGATTCTATGTTCATAATAGATAACAACTAAATTACTTTTTTGCTTACCCTTTCTCAGGCTTGTAACAGTTTTTATAAGCTGTCGAGTTGAAATGGTCGGAGCATAGTTTCCGCTTTTCGACCGCCTTTTGTCCGCCTCCATCAAACTCCACCACAAGCTCCCTTGACTGGCAAAATTTCACCCACTGCGCGCATCTACTTGATGTCAAAATTAAATTCTATGTAATAGTAATATTAATCTCAATAAATTTCATACCTTTCCACGTCACGGGGAAAACTAAAGAAGGATTTTCCGCAGTTTTTACCTTCCCGATTAGAGCAAAATAAAAATTCACATTTGCGTCCCATGTTTTGACGAAAAAAAAAAAAAAACAAAACATTTCCGAACACACTCACACTTGCAAGCGATGCTAGTGCAAGGAAATCACTCAGCAGGAAAATGTCATAATTGTCGATGCGAGCGCTGTGAGTGGTGGCTTGGCCAACTATTTGTATTCAAATTAATCGTTTTTTTTAGGTGGACGATGGGCATCAATTAGAGTGTTACGTCTGTTTGTCTGTGAATCAACATCATTAATGCGGGATCGCATCAATTAAACAGTTGTCAAGTAATGAAGCGTTAGATTAGCTTTAAGAATTTTGTGATGCATTGCCAATGCAATAATGCTACTTAAGCAATGTCTTATGGCAAAACGAAAGATGTAGCTTTAGTTCGGTCTTAGTAGGGCCCCTTTTCAGTTTTAATCCAACTTCAATGATGCACTAGATGTAATGCATATGCGCTATATGTGCATGCTATAATAGCCCCGTGGTTACTTGGGTAGGATACATACCACACGCTCAAAACAGCCTCTCTTTCATTTGTAATACTGCACAGAGAGGAATTTGATGGTCAATTTTACCATTATTGGGGGTTAGGATGACTATTGTAGTATAGTGATTTTGAACCGACTATGATCATGGTCAAAACTACCATTAAAAATAGTTGATGCAACATTTTCCATAATGTTGGAATAGTCCTTGTTACCATGATCATAGTCAAAAATGCCATGAACGTGGTGAATTCGACCATTTTCATGGTTATTGAAACAATTATATGCGATAGTCATCCTGACCATGATTTAATTGTCGGTACAACGATGAAATTTTTCTCAGAGTGCCTCTTTTCTTCTCATGGAAAAGTAACTCAATTTTCGTGAAAAGTGGAACAACTCATAAATTGAGTTATTCCACTTTTTACGAAAATTATATTACTTTTCCATGAGAAAAAAACAGACACAAATGAAGGAAATGCTGTTTTGAGCGTGCAGGTATATCCGCGTTAGCTTAAACACTGTCCAGACTGAGCAGTTATAACATGTTATAAGCCTATCTTGATGACGAATTTCTTGTTGATCCGATATAACATGCTATAGCTCCCCGAATAAAAAAATCTCATAGATTTTCAATTGAATGTATTGTTACCATACAATAGAATCTATAGTATGTATAATTAATATTATTGTTCACAAAGATGAAATGACAAGAGGAGTTATTGTTACCACAATAGAATCTAATGTAAACTGAGACATCGACAATAGAAAAGGAGGGTTGTTATATATCTTAACTATAAATAAAACATTATTTTTCGAACGAATTTGAATCAATTACTATTAGTTGTATTGTTTCACAATTGTTGAAAATCCAAGCATATGGAGTGAATTGTAGATCTATTGTAATGAAAATATGCATTTTTCCTTTATCTGATTCATGAACAATAAGATTCTTGGTCGGAAATAGATTTTGATGTTATTTTATAATATTGTATTGTAATTGTATGGTTATTTTTATCCGGGTCTGTAGTCTGAACAAGACATTACGAGTGAAATAAACTCAATCACTGAGTTTCTCTTTGCAGCCGTGTCAATACGTTCAGACATAGGGTATTTAAAGAACTGTGTATCTCGCTAAATCTGCAGTTGAGTAGGAAGAAAACTAGTCGACTCTTTCATTTCCCCGGTATTATGATGATTCAACGTAACGTTCCGCCGGTTCACGCTTAGTGGGAGTGAGATAGTCGCCTAGTTTCCTTCCTCCTCCTGTAGATCGCGCACATCGATCGGTGACGACTGTTTATTTCGAACTGTCAAAATTATTATTTTCAATCGGACGTGGCGAATGGTTTTGCTGTAAAAATTTTATATTTTGTAAATTTCTTGTTATTTCCAAACGTTGTGGATTCAAAGTATTTTAACGATATTAGTAATAAAAAATGGGTCTGTGCAAGTGTCCTAAACGGCAGGTTACAACTCAATTCTGCTTTGAACATCGAGTGAATGTATGTGAAAATTGCATGATTGTTAATCACACGAAGGTATGTATGGCTTCGATAGTAAAAATAATTCAGAAAATTTATGCATCCAACATTTGTATTCAACTAATTACAGTGTACAGTTCAATCCTATATCCAGTGGTTAAAGGACAGTGATTTTGATTCGTCTTGTACTCTATGTGGCAATCCGCTTGACAATGAAGATTGCGTGCGGCTCATTTGCTATCGTAAGGATTAATTCCCGAAAATGGGACAAATTTGATGTAAAATATGGTTTTATACACTTTTAGACGTTTTCCATTGGAAATGCTTGAATGCAAAGCAACAGTCATTACCAGCTAACACGGCTCCAGGGGGTCATACTTGTCCTACGTGTAGTGATCCAATATTACCTCCTGCTAATCTAGTCTCACCGGTGGCTGACGTTCTACGCACTAGGCTGGGACAGGTTAATTGGGCTAGAAGCTTTCTTGAGCTACCACTGGTAAGATTGATCAAGTAATATAGAAGAAATTTAGTAAACAAATCAACATTTCAGCTTTCCGAAGACAAGTCAGACTATTCCAACTTCGCCGTACCGACCAGTTCTGCCTCCGTTCATAATGGAAACACTTTTGCATCTAGTTTGACTCAATCGCGTGCGAACGAACGACCCGAAAGTCCACATTCGGTTGTCAACATGGAAACTTACGCTACTAATTCATCACCGGCATTAGATTTTCACGGTAAATAACTTTCTTTTAGTGCGTAGCGAATTTGTTACTAATCATGACATTTGCAGCAAGTAGTCGGCGACCACTGCTTGCCAGAGAATCCCCGATTGGAGCATCGGATCGAGATGATAACAAGTACAAAAGAAGAACCCCACAGGAGATATTCTCCCGCTGGTCTAGAAGGCTTTACGCACCCTCATCTAAACCACCATGGAGACGAACCTGGTTCTTGGTGCTGAGTGGTTGTATTGGGTTTATTTGTATCATTTACGTGTTAGCTACTTTGGGCCGACGTGGCCCAGATGGCGAAGTGGGCATAATTTATAACCGCAATCTTCCACACGAAGAATAAAATGCATGTAGGTAAGTATGAACTTCTCCCTTTATGGGGTAGAACGCCATTCCGGAAAAACTACTGAGATCTAGAGTGGCATTGGATCGATTTTTTTTACTGCATCGTATAATATCTAATATTCGTTATTTTGTACTGTACAATATATCTATCGCAAAAGCTAATATGAATGGTCTACTTAATTTCTTCGATAAAAGCCTTCTTGGAAAAACGCGGAGTTATCTCAATTTCACCATATTGATCTTCAGTAGAAACAGATTTTTGCATCATTTTTGCGGTTTTGGTTCTCAAGCATTTCATAGCATCGGGAAGCCTATCTTTAACTATTTTATTAGGCTTAATTAGAGTAGCGTAGTCTTCATCAATGGGCTCGGCGTTGTGACCAACTTCCTCAATTTTAATCTGAAAGGCATTAGGTGGAGGTAGATCCTGAAGGTGAAAACGTAGATTATCTATTGTGTCCGAGGCTAGCTTGTTGTTGGGATCGAACAATAAAACTTGCGAGAATGCTTCATATGCCTGAAATTATGTGATTGAAATGTACAGAAAAATCTCGATGAACCAGGTCAAATAGCTGCAAACCTCACGCAACTTCCCATCAAGTTGGTACGCTTGTGCTTTTCGGCTTAATGCTTTCAGATTATTAGGCTCTTTCTTGAGGCATTCTTCACAGTCGTGAATAGCCCCTAGGACAGGACCTGCCAGCTGTTAGTGCAAAAACAAGACCATTTAGCTGTCAAAAAAGACCGTTTCTTATTGGTCGCTTTGACAACCACCACTACCGCCTCCGTCGAGTTATTTTACAAGCAGGCAGTTTGTTGTTGGTTTGGCGGTGTTGCTAGTAGTCACTATTTTTTCACTTTTTTTCGTTTGTGACAACTAGAACAAAAGTTCACTTTTGCAGTGGTTCGAAATGAAGTGCAAAGCGATAAATTGTGGTCGCAGTGACGTGTCACATCCGGGTCTCCAGTTTCATCGGTTCCCGAGAGATCCAATCGTTCGCCAAAAGTGGATGAAGGCCTGCATTGGGAACCCCACGTGAGGAAGATACATTCTCCTGCTCAAGACTTTCCCCCACAGCAGAATTTGCAGCGTAAGCATCAATGAAATTCAATGAAACCTCATAAATTAACGATTAGTTTGATGCAGCTTCATTTCCCGAACGGCAAAAGAAATGCCAAATGGAACTTGGAATATTCCAATTGCCGTCACTCCGCCGGATGAAGAGTGGCAGGAAATGGAGGTGGTTGGAGAGAACAATTTCCGGTGATGAGCATAGTGGAACAGGATATGCTGCATCAAATGGAGAATTTACGGGTTATGAAATAGTGGAAAACATTGACCAGCTACCTATGCTATGGATTGAGATGCTACGTCACAGTCTCGACTGCGAGGGGAAATTTTTTCGTTTGAGAGACCAACGTTACCAAGCTAAGAGGTAATTTGCTAAATATTCGATTGGATGGAATGCTTTCAGCTTCATTGAATCACATCTTCTACTTTAGATCGATTCTCGTTGGAGAAGTCGTTACGGATATCTGGTTGCGCGAAAGAAAACAGATGATTCGGATGTCGTAGATTCGAACTCGTTGGATATTGCCTGTAAACAAATTTTCAACGACGATCAATTGAAGCTTCTCTCCGGAAAAGTTCGTCAAGTGAAGCAGTGGTCGGAAGCAACGATAATGGATTCGCTGCAAATCCGATTTGCATGTCAGGGTGGCTACGACAAGCTAATAAAAAGAGCTTTCCGCTCCCATCGACTAGAACACTGCTGCGTCGAATTGCAGACGTTCACTTTCCTCGTGGTATAATTAAATCATTCTAATGTTCTGTAAAAGTTTTCGTTGATGGTTTCGGAAGATTTCGGTATCCTTGAAGATATTTTTTGACTGCTGAAATTCAAGAAAGTGGCTGGCATGACAGAAATTGAGCGGGATTGTGGACTGGTTCTCGACGAAATGAGCATCGACGAAGCAGAGAGTGGTGTGCAAGCACTAAACAGTTCGTTGGAAAGACGACTTGCCTCCATCTGATGACTTAGTGTCTAAAGGCTTGGTTTTGATGCTTGTTGGAGTTGCTGAACGGTGGAAGCAAGTTGTTGCGTACGAGTTTACGAAAGCATCAATTCCTCCAGAGCAACTCAAGAAGCTAGTGTTGTCCGTTATTGAAAAATCGGAAGAGCTTGGCTTGCGAGTACCAGTTTGTTACCTCTGACTCCGGTTCCGAGAATCAAAAGATGTGGAAGGATATGGGGCTGAACATCAAAAACCAGAATATCTTGTCTGATCTGGAACTGCAGCATCCCATCGACAACAGTCGAAAACTGGAGATCGTGCCCGATCCAGTCCATGTTTTTAAAAATGCAATTCATGGATGGATCAACAACAGATTTCTCGTCGTTCCAAAATGGTATGTCAATAAAAATGGCCTTTCATCGGATATTGTGCATCGGGATATCTGAAAGAGTTGGTCGAATTCGAGGCAGGGAATCAATTGAGAATGGCTCATAGGTTATCTCCAGCCGACGTGGCGTTTGATGTTCCTGTTTCGTCTGTCGACAAAATGAAAGTATCTAACGCAACAAAATACTGCAATCGAGCGGTTGCTGCTGCGCTACGCGTAGTGGTCTTCCGAGAAAAACCGACATGAACTGCTAACCACAGCATGCTACATGAGTACATGTCAGACTGGTACTGACACTCAACAATCGTTCGGAAGATATGCGCTGCGCCAATCAGACCCAAAAGCTTTACGGTAAGGATTCCACGATATCATAAACCATCGATACTTTTACTTCAAAGCAATAGCGAAAGAAGTATCGATACCAGGAAAATATCGTATCGAACATATCGATACCTACGGGGATCAAATGAATACTTTTCTGTTAGCTCAAAGTAATCTACTGAATTTGGCAAGTTGTAAAGCAATTAGAACTGATCTTGTAAGGTATCTTCTAAACATATTTTGAAAATTTAGCAAGTTGGCAGTCATTTTTAGACATACCTTGCCATACAATTTTAGACTGCAAATGAGGTCTATCACCTAATTTTGGGTGTAACACAAATTACTAGTCACTGTCCTGTATATGATAGGGGTATTAGTGTTTATGAATTTAAGGAGATACGCCAGGATTTACATGAGAGGCTAATGATTTCATTAGCAATCATTACAAAGAGTATTCATTTGAATCAAATATTTTCAATTCATACTTTCTTTTTATCGCATTGAAATGTAACAATTACAATTATTTTATCCCTAACAATAGTAACATAATACAACTATCTTGAAAATACCACTCGTTTCCTTGTAGATACTTTTCAAAACATGCGGTTTTACACCTAGCATCGCTTTACTACTTATAGGCACGTACATGCGCAGTATAGTCTTATCTTTGTGCTCCACTTCACGCTTTGTTCAATACTCTAACAGCGTTTTTTCAACTATAAGATAACAAGCTTATCTTGATTGACATTTTTTTTTTTCCTTGTAGATACTTTTCATAAACATTTTGCAGAGTTACATCCCCGTTCACATTATACTTATATTACGTGGTTTTTTTTTGGGGGGGGGGGGGGGGGGGGGGGGGGGGGGGGGGGGGGGGGGGGGGGGGGGGGGGGGGGGTGATATAGAGTATCTTGATATCAAACTTCTATGCATCTAGTTTCTGAAGCAACAAGCATGGCATTTGATATCAAGATACTCTATATCACGTAATAGGATATGGTATGTTTCAGTCAACATATTATATCCGAGTCCTGTTCCATCAATTATCAGGCTTATTCGGAGTGGCTTGTGGGGTGACATGCTAGTTGTCACCTGATAGTCTCGGTCCAAAAAAGTATCAAGGTCTCTATCTAAATAGGTTGTAATGTGAACGGGGTATTAACATAATATATCCGATCCTGACATTTCCATCGGTATCAGGCTTATTCAGGTGGCTTGTGGGGTGACATGCTGGTTATGCCTGATAGTCTCGGTCAAATCAAATGAGATCACCTCACCAAAATAATTTATTTATCAAATGGGAGTCACCTCACCCAAAATAGTTGTTGTTGTTGTTGTGGTTGTTCGTATTTACGTGACTTTAAGCCTGTGGTTGGTTCGTCACGCCAGGGAAACAACCTGGACCTACATATCGAACTCATCAACACATGGGCCGGGACCAACGGCTTTACTCTTCTTCCAAAGCAAGAAGTGATAGATATTTTTCGTCTCAGAAAATCTCAACGGCGCCGAATGGGATTAATGCCAGACCGACTGGAGTGAGAGGCAACCACGCTTATCAATACATCAGCGGCGCCGTCAATCAATCCCGAAATACAACAGGAAAATCATTGTCACTAGACGACTACCTTGTGGGATGCCAGACTAGGCTGCGATCGAAGTGGACACCTCATCGCCAATTTTGACGTTTAACGTTCCAACACAAAGACATGACCCGAACCAGAGAAGCAAGGAGCTACCGAAGCCATGAACGATGTCATGGTTGATTCTGCCGAAAGCCGCGGATAAGTATGTGTAATAAATGTCCGTTTAGATCCAGCTGCCAATCAATCCACGATGATGATATTGATAGATTGATTGATTGATAAGATTATTGATAGATAGTTCGTAGTAGTTGAACGCTCCGGTATAAGTCCATGTTGATCTTGAATGATATAGGTATTGCTACACGTAGAAAAAATGGGGTCAGAACAACAAGTTCAAACAGCTTACAGGCTACACACGAGCTCGAAATACCACAGTAGTGGTCCGCCTTACCCTTTTTGAGCACGAAAAACGTGTTCGCTTCCTTTCCGTAGCGATGGAAACTTTCCGGTTGATAACGATAGTTGACATATGAGGCCTGATGGTGCGGTCAGCAAAGCAATGTAATGTTTTAGAAACACACATTTTTTCAACTTGTAGGAACGGTATCTTCGTCATCTACAGGGATTGCGTTCAAATGCCAAGACAATGGAATGTTATCGGAGGCCACTTCTGCTTGTTGGGTTAAAAAACGAACTTTTCCGGATAGAAGGCAACGACGGTTGAAAGTGCAGTTGTCAGGTAAAATCTTACTGCGTTTAAAATAAATTCTAGTAGACCATTTAAAAAGTAATCAGTTAAAACTAGTTTATTTAAGGAGAATGTTCAAAAACGAAGTGTATACTTCAAAGTGGGTGTATTATTCTGCTTTGCAATTCCTCATCCGAGGAAAGTCTGGATCCAGAGATTTTGTATTCTTGGTAGGTAAAGTTGTCTAGTTAGAATCCGGAATCACTTATTGTGTTGAAGAATTCTTCCGTGCAGTGATTCAAAAGTTAATCCAGATGGAAGCCGAGAGGAGAGAACAAATTCTGCACACCCACGTTGATAATCCAACGTGGTCCGCAATAAAAATCGCAAAAACGTTGAAAATCGCTAAATCAACCGTGTGCTCAAACATTTCAGGGAGCGAAAGAGCGTGGATCGAGTGCCTCAAGGTAAGCGTCGTAGTGGAATATATGACCGCAAGCTGAACCAGAAGGTGTTGAGAACCGTCAGAGCAAACCCTGGACTATCAGATAATGAAATCGCACAAAAATACGCTGCTGGTCGCAGTACCGTTCGAAGAATTCGTTTGCGAGCAAGATATCGTTCTTTTCGAGCCTGCAAGCAACCAAACAGAACGTCGAAGCAAAGTTTCGTCACCAAAACTCGAGCTCGGAAATTGTACCAGCAGGTTTTGACGAAGTACCAAGGATGCCTGCACATCGACGATGAAACCTACGTCAAAATGGATTTCGGACAGCTTCCTGGGCAAAAATTCTACATGGCGACGGCACGAGGAGATGTTCCTGCGAAGTTTAAGTTTGCTTTTATGGACAAATTTGCCAAAAAAAAAACTGATGATTTGGCAAGGGATATGCAGCTGCGGAGCAAAGACTAAAGTGTTCGTGACAAATAAGACGATGGACTCGAAGCTGTACAAGGAAGAATGCCTCAAACACCGCGTACTACTTTTCATTAAAGCCCATAAAGGTCCCGTGAAGTTTTGTCCAGATTTGGCGAGTTGCCACTACAGCCGGGAAGTCATCCAGTGGTACCGCGATAATAACGTAGATTTCATCGATAAAAACATAAATCCACCCAACTGCCCGCAGTTCCGGCCCATCGAGAGATTTTGGGCAATAATGAAGCGGAAGCTTAAGAAAAGTGGAAAAAAACGGCTCGGGACGCGACTCAGATGACCAAAATGTGAAACAAATGTGCCAAGGAAGTTGACTCCGAAGGTGTGCAGCGTTTGATGGGAGGAATAAAGAAAAAAGTGCGAATTTTCATTAGAAACGAAACGAAGAGAAATGATTTGAATTGATATTTTTTCCTTAAAGTAAAATGAGTTACCTTTGTTTTGATGTATTAAACTTATTTGTACGTCAATCCGTTACCGAGATACAGATGATTTTATTATTCCGGATTCTAAATGGACATAGCTTTACTGCTGGTATCAATTGACCACTTTCAGAGTACTTTGGTTGCCCCGGGAACCTGTAACAGGGAACAACCGCTTTTTCAACTCATCGTATTCAAAATCGACATTCGATCCGAGGTCCGGACCACTCGACTCAGTTCGACGGGATCGATAAATGTATGTGTCTGTATGTGAGTTTGTGTGTTTGTAACGAAATAACTTGATGCGTATTTCTCAACAACCACTTATCGAAATTGGATGAAACAACCGTCAAATGGTAGGTGGCATGGTTCCATAGGAGCCTATTAATTGTTTTGGAATCGGATTGCTAATTCCGGTCATACGATTTAGTGCAAAGGTGGATAAATTCGTATTTTTACCAAAACATATGGCTTCGAGACGTTGACTTTGAGACGTTGCACACTGAGGCAGGACCGCTCAAAACACGGAAAATATTAACTCGCTTGAATTGTGAGGTAGAAAATTGGTGTCTTCGCCAAAGTTGTTTCCACAGACAAACAGGCGTAACTCTCTAATTGATGCCCATCGTCCATCTAAAAGAACGATTAATTTGAATACAAATAGTTGGCCAAGCCACCACTAAATAGCGCTCGCATCAACAATTATGACATTTTCCTGCTGAGTGATTTCCTTGCACTAGCATCACTTGCAAGTGTGAGTGTGTTCGGAAATGTTTTGTTTTTTTTTTCGTTAAAACATGGGACGCAAATGTGAATTTGGATTTTGCCCTAATCGGGAAGGTAAAAACTGCCGAAAATCCTTCTTTAGTTTGCGTGAAGGCATGTTTTTGAGTTCTTTCTTCGTTTTATTTATCAATTCTTCCTCAGTTTTCTTACACTTCAGGTTGGCCCAGAAATTCTCGATAGGACGCAGCTGAGCGACATTGGGCGGGTTCGCCGACTTGGGTACAACATCGATATTCAGCCGCTCCATCTCCTCCAACGATCGCTTCGAGTAGTGAGCCGACGCCAGATCCGGCCAGAACACCGCGTCTTCGCCCTTATGGTATTTCTTGATGAACGACGCAACTTCCGGCAGGCATTTCGTACTATAAATTTCCCCGTTCACGGCCAGTCCGGAGCGAAAGAAGAGCTGCTTTGACATCCCCTTCTCGCTGATTGTCAGCCACAGCAGCACCTTCTTGGGGAACTTGGTGTGTGAAATGAACTTCACCTCGGAGCTCACTTCCTTCGTGGGGGAAGTAAAATACGAAGTGCCCTGCCAGTCGTTGCCATACAGGGTGAGATAGGTCTCTTCGTCCATCACCACCGCCACGTCGCGATTCGCCGGGAAAATCGAGTTGACCATCTTATTCAGCCTCTGCGTCATTGCCTGTAGCTCCGAAACCAGTGGACGCGACTTCCGCTTCCTGACATGTATGTTCATGTTCGCCAGGTACTTTTTCACTGTTTGGCCGGTTGAACCGACCTCCCGGCCAAGCTCACGCAGCGATGTAGCCACTTTTTCCTCGCTCTTCCTCTTCAGCATCCATTGGGGCTTCTTGTCGCTCAGGGTCGTCGGCCGTCCGGAACCGGGCTTTCTTTCTATGCTCTGATTGTTGTCTAATAGTGCCAAGATGCTGTACATGCCGGAACGGGCGTATCCGGCGTCCACAAAGTGACGCACGATGTCCGTTTTCGACGGGTGAACCCTTGAAAAATCGGCCATTTTTGTCCATTTTTTTTTAATGCAAACGTTAATACTAGCAGGATAAAGCGGCAAAGTATTGCTAAATATTGCATGGAGAGTGTTGTTATAATGAAGTATTTTTTTTTGTTCAAAAGCTTAAGTCATTTGAAGTAAAGGAACACAGCCAGGCTTTCAAAAAAAATTTGAATATATCCAATAGTAGACTGAGTACCAATTTGAAAGACTTCCTCTATGCGTTTCTGCTAATATAAAAAACATCTCTGAAGTAAGTTAGTGGGAGTTGAGTTGATGAATACGACGTAACGAAGAACAGCAGATGTACTCATTGCCGCATGTCGCAAATTTCGAAATGAAAGCATGTTAACGGAAATGGTAATCCTTCACCTGGTTCGTTCGGATATGATGGAAAGAAAATTTAAAGAAGCATTACGAAACGTGTGTCTAAAACTCGTAGTAATTCATAAACATTCATCGATAACAGCTGCAGTGTTACTATAAGTTATTTTCCAAGGCGTGTGCTGCATGTAGCGCTGTATTTGACTTTATTAAAACTTCTTAAAAGTTAAGACACTTATTTTTCGCAGCTCAATAGGTTGGCGGGCAGTTTTCAGTATCGTTAAACTTTTTTTTTTAATCTTTTATCATTAACTACTGTAAAAAAATATGGCAAATCTCCTAAATCTATTTCTTTGAGAAACTTAGAACGCTAGCAGACTATTCTCATCCTGGTAATTTCCGGATTTTCGTATAAATTATTAGATAATAAATTTAATAAATACTGACAATGACTCGATCGAAATTCTCCTAATATGAAATACTATAAATAGCGGTTCGTTCGAAATTTTAATTAGCATGTGGTGTAGCTAAAAATTTGCAAATACACAGCCAGAAAATCTGTTGTTTCCTTCTCAATTTTTAGAAATACATTCGAAACGCCGGATGCTTTCGCACGTTTGTGAACTCTTCGTTACACTTTCTATAATAGCGAATACCACAAACGAGAATTTTACGTTACTTAAATTTGCGAGGATAATTCAATAGGACCGTCAGATTTGCTTATAAACGGTTCGTTTGCCTAACAATAATATGTACATATACCTATTCAATGCAATTTTAAACTGTTGGAACTTTGACTGGTTCTAATTGGAAGAACTAAAGCTGCCTGTCAGCTGGCTTCTAGTACATATTCATATGCATGTCTCGGATCAGTTTATCGAGAAATTCTTGCAGTTTGTGGTACGATCGGGATCGCCAGTGAATGTTGTTGAGAATTTGCTCTTCCGCCAGATATACACTTTTTTCTATCGTTCGCAATCCAAGCTTCCGAGCTTTGCGGGCAAAGCGATCAAATTGCTCCTGATGGTGTTTTTGGTTCATCAATGAAGTGACAGAGTCTATCATTTTGTTTAGCGTCGAAAATCCATCACCGAAACTGAAAATTGTACAATTTTTATTTTACTGTAAGATAAAATTTGCAATTACACCTACTATTTGACTATTCTTTCAATGTTCTCGTACAGGAAATTAAACGCAATATCGTTGCCTGCATAATTCTTTGCCACCGACTGGAAAGCTCGTGCGCCATCCTGCTTAAGGATGCCGGATGATTGATCCAAAGTCATGTTAAGATACCTAAAAACAAACAGTTCATATGCAAAAGGAAGTACGTCCTATACGTGTGAGCATAACTTACTTGGAAAGTAACCACGGTTTTACTGTGCACCCTAGAGCGTTCAGGATTAGCTCTTTCTCTGAGGCAGAATCGGTTTCCTTGTATCGTTTGTACGCAAAGTTCCACTCAGGTACGCCTCCGTCTCTTAACGATGTGCAGTATATAACCTGCTTGAGGTTGGGTGGAATCTGGTTATCCTTGAAGTCAGTCATCCATCGCCGAAACAGCGTTTGTGCCCGGACGGAGCATTTGTCGATTCCAAACTGACAAGCCAAACCAACAATCCTCTCCCGATGCATCATCTGCAGATGATCGTCATCCAGACGATCCTCAAAACCTAGCTGTTCAAAGGACTTTCTCAGAGCTGATCTCATCACTGCTAGGAAACTTTCGTATGCCGGTTCCCGAGCCATCATGTCATTTAGATAATCTAAACCTTTGCTAAGAGAGGCCCATGCAGGGATGTCTTTTGGGTACTGAGAGACAATAAGGATCAACGTCAATGGAATATCGTATTCTATGAATTCGGCACGAGCGAGATTGAAGGCATCGTCAACCAGCTGTGATCGTGTCAATGCCGGTAGACTCGGGAAATTAGTGGTCAATTTTTTCCACGATGCGTAGTCGTAGTTCACTCGGTAATAACCGGTTCGATCGACATTCAAGTAGACAAAATCCTCCACTTCTGCTTGAATTTCCACATCGATACTTTGGTTGTCATAGCTAAGCCACAATTGCGGAATGGCACTAGATGCGGGGGATGACTTCGTAACAATCGTGATCGGCACGTACCACCGAGTATCGTCGGAGGCATTTTTAGTGGGAAGCATATACCGTTGCTGCGAAACCCTTATCTTTTGATCGCTGATACGCTCTACCAAGATTACCGGATATCCGGGCTGTAACGTCCACGTATCCATTATCTGCTTGACATCCAACGTGATTGGAAGAGTTCCGAAATCATGACCGTGAAGTGTTAAAATCTCCCATAAATTTTCCTGATCAGCGTTGTCGTACTGGTATTTTTTCAAATATTCCGTTATTCCGGTTTTGAAAGCTTCCTTACCTAGGAAACTACTCATCATCCGGATAATAGAAGCCCCTTTGGAGTAGGATATAGGATCAAAAATCCGACGTATATCCGATCCACGATTGACTGGAAAAGAAATCGGGTGCGAGTTTCGATCGGAATCCTTCTCGAAAGCCTTCTGAAGTTCGTTCTGAACAAAAGTTTCAAATACATGCCACTTTTTCTCAGCCTGAAAAATCGAAATAAATTAGCTGCGGGGACATAGAAAGAGGTGGTAAACAATCTCACAAAGTTTAGACACTCGTAGCTCATGTAAGTAGCAAATCCTTCCTTTAGCCAAAGATCGTTCCACCATCGAGGAGTTACCAGATTTCCGAACCATTGGTGTGCTAATTCGTGTGCTACGACTGATGCCACGCGTTCCTTATGTTTGGCCGACGAACTTTTGTTGTTATCCTCGGGAACTAAGAAAGCCGACTCCCTACAATTAATCGAAAGTGTGCATGAGTAAATAAATTCGGTAGCGTGCATAACGACTTATGCAGATAATTAAAGGAGGGAAAGCGGGGTCAGGCTTCGCGTGTTAACTTGTAATTACTGATACGAAGGGGGACCGACATTGTTCACCCTGCTGTTTTTATGAGTACTTACCGGAATGTTATCAAACCCCAGTTTTCCATTGCACTAAATCCAAAGTCTGGCACTGCTACCATATCGATTTTCTTCATGTTGAACTTGAGGTCAAAGTACCGCTCTAAATAAGGCAGAATGCGCACGGTCAGTCTGTGCACGTAGTTCGTCATTCGGCTGACTTCCGGTCGACTCCAAATATTGATTTGTGGACTGAACCCCTCCGAGCGTTGCGCTAATTGCAAGTTGGACACGATAAATGCTACAAGGTAGGTGCTCATTCGTGGAGTAATTTCAAAGTCTTCGATTAGATATCCCGGACGTGCAATAGTTGTTCTGAGATGTTCCATATTGGAGAGAAACATGGTTTTGTCAACTGAATGGATCAAAGACACTTCAAACGTTGCCTTCATGTCTGGACTGTCGAAGCAAGGAAAAGCTCGCCGAGCATCGATTGGCGAGAACTGAGTACTCGCAAACCAACTTTTCTCGTCCGTACCCTCCTCGAGGAAGAATCCCTTGTAGAATCCTTGCAACGTATCGCTGAGTAGACTTTCAAAGTCCAGAATTATCGTAAGATTTTGAAGGTTTTCACCTCGCTCCTTGATCCGAATCACATACGATTGGTTGTTGCGACCATAGCCAGCGTCGAATGCTATCGCCTGGTTATCGACATCCAGTACTGTAAGGAGGAATTCGTGGTTTGACATATTTTGTCGTTCCATATGGGAACTATTAATATAGTGATAGAGATGGTTTACATATATCGCCATACATCAGTAAATGATGTTCTTATGAAGCATTATATGAAACTTTTCCCGAAATGAAGTGACAAGTGAGAAAAGACTATAAACTATAAACTTTAATTGTGAATAATTAAAGATAGGAATTTGCTAAGTGATGATCAGAATACATTGAAATAAAAACTAACAAAAATAATGGATTATTGCGCTTACCTTGGGATGAATGAATGGTGATTTGATTTATATCCAAAACGATGGGGGGCAGATCGTCTTCGTCGGGGGCATCCTGAACAATATGAATCACTACTGTGCCGTTGTTGATGGATCGTTCGAAATTAGGTTCAATGGTGAGTCTGAATAAAAAAACAAAAAACAGAAAAACAATTCTGAAAAAAAACTTTTCAAGTTTGAACATACAGCTCTAGGAATGGTAAAAAATAACATTTTGCATGCCTGCTTTGATTTGGTTTATCTTTTTATTACTTCATGTCATCTACCATTGAAATCCTGGAATGCAAACAACTGCATGCACCTACAATAGTATAGTAGATGGAAGAAAGACGTATTCACCGTCGGACTCACTACAAGTGACCTTCGCCGGATCAGTTCTCCTAAAATGTGTTGAAATTGATGTTTTTTTTTTCAGTGCGCCTTTTTGTACCAAGGGTACCAAGTAGGCGTATGCAGAAATGGCGAAGTCGCAAGTGCATCTGTATCAGCCGATGACAATGAAAATTCTTTTTTGATTTTGTTTTCTGACGAACTGGACTCTCACGTAGCTGTTGAGAGTGGATTTCCGGAGGCACACGCCCGCGATAAAATAAAGCCCATTAGTTCCCCGGGTTTGCGCTGGAAACAAATAAAACACTCTCAAAAGTTTACAAAAAAATGGAGATAACGGTAGCCAATTTAAAAAAACGAATAACGCAATTCTAAGAATATCCCGTCCAAGCGAGGTAAGATTAATTTTAGGGACATTGTGGATAACATTTAAAATGCTCTTGGCCTTTCGGATGCTTCACCGCTCCGAGGAATTATTGACCTGCTTATTCCTATAGTTGGAAACTACTTCAAGCAATTGACTGTATCATGGCCCTCATTGGTGAATTCATATCTTTCGATGAATAATTCGTCGAGTGAGGATCAAGATATGATCACCGTATTACAATGGAACTGTCGTAGTCTAATACCTAAATTAGACTCGTTCAAGTATTTGATTCAAAATTCTGATTGTGATATATTTGGGGATCAAAAGTGCTACCCCTTCTACTAAAATCTCACTCCCAATAATCTCAGGCATTGAAATCGTCGCTTGCCAAATAAATGTACATATTAAAGATCTTTGCATAGCTTCCGTCTATGTCCCTCCGAGGGCATCAAATAAAACTGCCGTCAACTTTGGAGTTCAATTACATTACTTCCATCTCCAGTTCTTATTCTGGGCGATCAGAACTCCCACGGTACTGCTTGGGGCGAACAATACGATGACAATAGAGCGGGTATTTTCTATGACTTATGCGACGATTTCAACTTGACCATCTTGAACACTGGGGAAGCGACACGAATAGCAAAACCTCCTGCCAGGGAGAGTCGACTTGACATATCTTTGTGTTCTAATTCACTATCATTAGATTGTCTGTGGAAGGTAATCAATGATCCCCATGGTAGTGATCACTTACCAATAATTATCTCAATCACAAATAGTTTTGAAACTAAAGCCAATCAATCGATCAATCCGTCCACTATATCACAAAACATTACGATTGGCTGAGCGGATTGGATATAATGAAATAATTGGGTATAGGACCAAGTCTCCCCCGGTTGGTGCTGACCCGATGAGCTTGGGCATCAATAAAAGCATCAAGTTGCCAGAAGGGACGAAATGCATCTACGGACTGTCATTTTTACCTGGTCCCTCAATCGTTGTTTTGGATGGATTAGCGTGGATTGTTCTATAGAAGCTTCTACTTGTTTGCGAAAAAGAAGTTTGCTTCTGGCGTCGGCTGTAAGCGGTTGTGTCGATGCTATATTGCGCACTATTTTGTTGTCGGGTGTGGCGAGTTTCTTATTGTTTCGGTTGTTTGTTGATCCAAAACCTCATTCCTGTGACCTTTGTGGGGATGCAGAGGTAAACACGGTCCATAAACAGCATAGGTCACACTAACATTCCTTCCCTATTCTCACCTGATTGCAAGGACGTGGCCGGCGCCATTATTGATTATTAAAGAAATTGAGTCACTACAGTGAGAATGGTCGGTAACTCCCAGCCCCGTTCAGTTGATTGTTATGTTAATGATGGTCCCGCCACTTACCCCAACAATGGTTTGAGCTAGACGATTTATCTATTAGATAATTTATTTAAAAACAATTCATCCAGTTATGCAAAACAAAAACGAACTGATTTCATCTACAGATGTAAACTTCTACAAAAACTGTCAACCACAAATGTTCGGTTCCCAGCGATCAGGACATCCTATTAAAATTCAAATCACAGAATCCCGTGTAAGGACATTATCAAAAGACAAGCCAATATCCGATCCTGCCCGCTACAGAGTCAATGAGTTTCCAACGCTACTGGAACCGCCACCTGTTATCCCCACGGATATCCCCCATCAGGAAAATCGAGAAAATTTCCAAACCGAAAAAATCCTGGACCGGCCCTAGTCAAACTTTTACTTTCAACCACAACAGAATTGACAAGGAATTCCCCGACAATCAGCCAGACAACCCACTACTATTTCATGGCATCTTCTCAAGCATCAAAGGCCAATTTTTGACGTAGGACTACGTCTTTGTTTTCTATACTGGGGTACACGTTCGAATTGCGAAAATTTGGAGCGTCAAGAAAAATATATAGGTTTTGAACGTTAATAACTAAGTCATTCCACGATTGATTTCCAAAATGTTTGCACCAATCGATCGGGACGTTCGGGAGATTCTTTCCAAACTTGTGGCACGTGCCCGGTTTGCAGCGATTCATTAATTAGGTCCAGCAGGTTGTTTCTGATGACATTAAGTAAAGCAATCTTGTACTACTCTTGCATTTACGTTATCTACTCCAGCCGTTTTGTTCAAAGAAAAGCAAGTAGATTTTAGATCCTCTAACGTTATTGGGTGAAAACATTCAAAACTACAGCTAACAATCGGCTGTTTTATTTTTTCTGGCTCATCTACTCGATCAATAGACTGATTGATTGACAAAATGCTATCTACGAAATATTCATTAAATCTACATGCAATGATGTCCTGTGACTGTTCTAATGTGCCATTGAAGGTTATGGATCGCGATTTGCAATTACTAGGTTTTATCAAAGATTCCAAAATTGTCTATAACTCTTTGCTGTTGTTTTGATGCGAATCAATTTTCCACTGAATATATTCACAACGAGCTTGTTTAATGGATTGCGAACATTTGTTACGCGCAGCTTTGTACCTTTTCAAAAAGATATGCCCATTAGTTCTTCGCCATTTCTTGAACAGCTTGTCTCTTTTACGTATAAGAAGCAAAAGATCCAAACTGTACCGTCGGTTCGAGTTCTTTACTAAAACAAATTTATTTTCGACTAGTTTATTGGTACATATTTTTAAGACGTCGGTCAAAACAGCTGATTTCTGATCTAAAGAACCGGTATTTGTTTGAAAATCCACACTTCTTTCGACAAGTCTTAAAATAGCTTGTTTCGAAAACATTTCAATTTCACATAATCACTGTCACCTATACTATTATCTTCAACGTTAATAATAATTGTTTCATGATCGGTTACTTTCAAGTCAGAGTTTATAACAACACTAACAGAATCAAAATTACAGTACACATGGTCAATCAAAGTTTTACTGTGTCTGGAAATACGCGTATATTCTTCATTAACCAATTGTCTTAAAGATTGGACTCGAAAAAGATGCGACACTTTGTTTTGAGTGTAACTTTTTATCACGTGGCTAATGAAGTTTTGGGCAGTACTAGTTTAGAGTGTTATGTTTATGTGTTTATGTTAATTTTATCGCGATCTGTCAAGTACTTTTCAAGATGCATTCGAAACAAGAAGATCTACGCCAGCAAATCTTGGGCGCGGTGATCGATAATCCTGGTCAGTCGCACAGATGGATCGGCAAAAGGCTTGGAATCCACCATTCCACCGTATCCCGCGTTGTGAAGATGTTCCAGGAGACGAAGACGAAGACCATCGAGCGGTGCGCTAGAAGCGGCTGAAAACCGAAAACGGAATACCTAGAGAAGGCGCGGAAGATAAGGCAGTACTTTAAGAATAACCCGAACCTTTCCACCCGAGACGTGGCCAAAAAGGTCAATTCGTCGAAGTGGTTCGTCTAGCAGACCATGAAGCGGGCTGGGCTACGTGTTTTTAAGGTCAGGAAGGCGCCAAAGCGGACTGACAAGCAAAACACGGTGGCCAAATTGCGTGCGCGGAAGCTGTACCGTGAGTGGCTAGTCAAGCCAGGCTGTCTCGTCATGGACGACGAGACATATATCAAGGCGGACACCAAACAAATCCCCAGCCTTGAGTTTTTTGTCGGTACGTCCTACATGGAGGTTCCGGAAGAGAAAGATGGACAAATTCGCGAAGAAGTACCTGTTGTGGCAGGCGATCTGCGAGTGCGGACGGTACAGCAAGCCGTTCGTTACAACCGGCACCATAAACGGGCAGATTTATCGAGAGGAATGCTTGCAGAAGCGCTTGCTGCCCTTCCTCCGCTCTCACCGTGGTCCCACGCTGTTCTGGCCGGATCTCGCTTCGTGCCATTACGCCAAGCCTGTAATGGATTGGTACGAAGCGAAGGGCGTTAATGTGGTCCCGAAGGAGGCGAACCCGCCAAATACACCAGAACTTCGTCCGATCGAAAAGCTTTGGGCGATAATGAAGAAGAAGTTGAAGAAAAGCGGAAAAACATTCAAAACCGATGGAGCTTTGAAGAAAAACTGGGAGAAATTGTGTAAGGAAGATGGCAAAGCCTCGCCCAAGATCTCATGAGCAGTGTTAAGAGAAGTTCAGGATCGACGGTGATGATATCGAGGTAGTAGACGAATTCGTGTATCTGGGCTCATTGGCGACCGCCGATAACGACACCAGCAGAGAAATATATAGGCGCATTATGGCTGGCAATCGTGCCTACTTTGGACTCCGAAGGACGCTAAGATCGAACAAAGTTCACCGAACCACAAAGTTGACCATCTACAAGACATTAATTAGACCGGTAGTTCTCTACGGTCACGAAACATGGACATTGCTAGTGGAGGACCAACGCGCCCTTGGAGTCTTTGAGCGGAAGGTGCTGCGTACGATCTACGGAGGAGTGCAGATGGAAGACGGAATGTGGAGGAGGCGAATGAACCACGAATTGCACCGAAGTTGTTGGGAGAACCTTCCATCGTACACATCGCAAAAATCGGTCGACTACGATGGGCTGGACATGTCGTAAGAATGTCGGACGACAGCCCTGTGAAAATGGTTCTCGAGAACGAACCGACAGGTACAAGAAGAATAGGCGCGCAACGAGCAAGGTGGATTGATCAAGTAGAAGGCGACCTGCGGACCCTCCGCAGACAGCGAGGCTGGCGAGGTACAGCCATGGACCGATTACAATGGAAACAACTTCTGTGTACAGCAGAGGCCACACCGGCCTTAGTCTGATTGGTAAGGCAAGTAAGCAGTAAACGAGGAAAAGAGAATCATGCGAAACAAATTTTCATCTTTACGGTTATACCTGAATGAATGCGTTGCCACTAAACGCAAGCGATTGGAATACACTGAACGAGAATAATTTGAATCAGTGAATGCAATCAGCTGGAATGATCCTAGAAGAGATACTGCTTGATGATGACGCTTAATGTTTTTATGTTGCATTTGATTACTTAACATCATGTTAGATAATTATTTGAAATGTTTGAATCATTTTAAAGGTATTATTTGAAGAAATGAGTGTGATGCAATTAACCTCGCTCAGCTGAATCAAACCGGATGCAATCGGGTAATGATTCAGCAGGTAAAAAAATCATTCAGTATAGTATCAGCTGTCAGTTTTTTGCTCAATTCTGTTTTCTACGAATAGAATGAAAGCAGAACAGTAATGAACAGAATCGGAATAAATCACACGTGGTACGGCTCATTTCTGATGGTTGATGTGTATGAGTGAGGAAATGAGTGCAACATGAACCGGAAGAGGGGGAGGGCATGAAAGAGAAAAAAAGAGAAAAGAGGGAGGGGAAGGGAAGAGAAGGCTGGTGCCTGTGCAGACAACGCACTTAAATGCATTTTCTACAAGGGGGCTCCTCGTGTAATCTCTTCGTGCCCGGCGTACAAACAATGCGGGCGAAATTAGAACGTTCTCTGAAACAACTTTCAAGGCAGTCTTTCGCAGAAAGGCTTAAGAAAGCCTCGCCATCACCCATACATACAAATCCTGTTGCTCCCCTGCCAGATGACGAGTCTCACTCTGACTTGGTTGAGGAAGTAACATCTTTCAGTTTTCTGTACGCTGCTTCACGGAAGCGAAGACGCAGCCTACCACGGAAAATAGCTGAACAGTATACCCAAATCAGCTTGCCCAATTCAAAGAGTGGTGGGAAAAGGGAAAATTCAAATCCTTCTGGTTTTCGTAGTACCAACTACACAAAGGGTTCCCATCCCTCCCGGGGATATCCAAAACTCCTGATGTCCCAATTTTAAGAGCAGAAGCCCCATCTTTATATTGTGGAAAGTATCTTCAAGTATCTTATATCTAAATTGGAATCCCTCTAATTTTTTGTTTCGCAGCCTAACGAAAGTACTAGAATAAAACATATTCTGAACAGCTAGATAAACAGCAAAAATTCTAAAAATAAACTACAAAACAAAAACCATTACAACACATAAAACCACCCATTTTATCGCCATTCTAAATAATTAACATCACAAATATGGATTTCAACATCCTCCATCGTCCCAATAAGTCAGAGAAGTCAAAGAAATTTAAAAAAAATAACTCAATTAGCTCAGAAAAAAAAACTTTAAGAGCTTTGTGTTAAGATCTAGAAGTTGTAAGTCTCAAGATAACTCTCTGGATTTTAAAATTAATTTCTCATTGACTTTATTTATGCATACGTTGACCATATGTTAAAAAATTTCCAAAAAAATTAACGCAATTTTTCTTAAGGTATTTTGTTAAACCTAAGACATTTTATTCACTTTCAACAATCCGAGAAAATTATGAAATAGATTTTTGTTTAGCAAAATTGTTCAAAGTCATTACAATTGCAACTTTTTAAAGAACATTTAGCTTTACACTTAAAATAGGAGAAAACAAGTTCTTCTATTGAAAAATTAAAGTCCAAAAACATCAACCATCAGAATTTAATAAGGTAGGCATGTTTTATACCCAGCACCACTGTGCGTTGAATGTTCATTACTCACAACCTAACGATCATGTGTTCATTTCCCGTGTATATTTGCGTTTGGCACATCTCAGTTTACTGAACAGATTGTTTCCCTATACACAGAGATAAGATAAAACCAGATCACTATATTGTTTCAAATATTGTAAGAAAAACCCGCCATTAGCGTTACTCATGAATGATCACATTTGCGGATATTAGCCGCAACACGTCTAATGCAAATATCATGTCTGAATAAAGTTTTACACAGCATTCGGAGAACATAGCATTCAATTCAAATCGATCAAAGTGTCTTACGTTGGCTGCCCACTTGCTCGCGCCCAAGCTGGATCTAATACTGAAAAGGGCACGAAGAGATGTTGTCATGATGTCATAGATTACAACTCTCTGGCCGTTGGTTATTTATATTAAAGGGAAGAGACCGCCGGAATGGCTCTTTGGTGCCGGGTGTCTCCTCTTACAGCCACCAAGGGGTGAATGTAAACGAATAAACCACTTACTGTTAATACACTCGGAACCTAGTTTACGCGTGCCATCAGACTGTTTGTACAAATCATCATTAAACGACGAGACGAGACTGGAAGTTATTTTTTTACGGTACACGAATGTACTTTTCTGACGCTGCACATTCCGTCATCGGTGCAGTTGTTTTGTTTAGGTTTCTAGACTTTTTATGTATAGAAAAAATACACACATAGTTGGTTTCACAATTGGTTTCTAGACATAGTTTTTTTGTGGCCAGCAGGCCTTTATTTGTTCTGATAAGATTTTTGTACGAAAATAAAGCCAAAAATAAGACTTAGGAATCAAACTTTCGAT